>SOZI01000045.1:4104-108800 GCA_006352295.1 Rhodotorula diobovata | reverse complement strand
CCCCCCCCCTACCCTTTCCCATCCCCCCACTGACACCGCCTCTCGTCATCCGGCAGCGCTCGCACAACCTCCACAAGTCACCTTTGGCCTCTCGACCGGTCAGCAACTCACTCAGCAACCCCGGGACCCCGGCCAGCAGCCTCGAACTGGCCCTCGAGGTGCGACAGCCGAGGGAGACCACCAACAGGCAAGTCGACCCGAACTCGCCCCCCACCCACCCGCCCTCACCGCTCCCGTGGGCCCGTGGAGGGCTCCGGGCGCACCTAGAGCTACCTTCTGGCACCGGCGCATCGGGATGCAACAACCTGATCGCTGACCCTCGGACGCTTCGACCGCTGACCTTGTCCTCGCCGCCGTCCTTCCCTTCCTCGACCACAGCCTCCTGACGCAGCTACGACTGCCGCCCCGACAAGCACACAAGCCGACGACCTCTACGCCCTCGCCCTCTCGCTCCTCGACACCCTCACCGCACACTCCCCTCCGCCCCCACCCTCCCCCTACTCGCCTCACCTCGTCCAGGCCCTCTCGCCGCTCGACGCAGTCGAGTCCCGCCTCGCAGGCACCTACACCGGCCGGGCCTTGTCCGCAGTCCGCCGCCGCGTCACGTCGCTCTACGCGGGGGGGACGAACCGTGCGCGCGCCGCGGGCGCGAGGGACTACTCTGTCCGTGGGGCGGTCCGCGCGCTCAGGGGCGCCGTCGAGAGCTTTGCGCTCGACAAGGTGCCTGTGGTCGGTTCTTCGTCGTTCAAGGGCGCGCGGAGGAAGGGGAGCAAGGAGGGTGGCAGAGGGTGGAAGGATCGGTTGGCGGGCGCGGTGCTCAAGGGCGGGGTCGTGCTCGATGCGGACGAGATCGACGAGGGCATGCGCGAGGTGCTCGAGCTCGCGAAAGAGGCGGGCGAGAAGGGCGCGGCGCAGGGCTTTGTCCTCCTCGGCGATCTCTACCTCGTGCGTCTCTCTCGTCAACGCCAGAAAGGCGAGCCCGTCACTCACTCCTCCCTCTTCTGTACGCGCGCGCAGACTGGCCACCTCTCGGTTCCCGCAGACGCTGTCAAGGCGGCCGAGGCGTACACGCAGGCTTCGGAACGCTACGGCTCGCCCGAGGCGCAGTACAAGCTCGGCTTCCTGTACTCGAGCAACTTTGGCTCGGCATTCGGTGGCCTCGAAGGCAAGGGTCAACAAGGCAGCGTTCGTCCATCTCTCCTCGCGCCAGGTTCAGCGGACACTGACACCGCTTGGACCCGCAGGCGCTCCTGCACTACACGTTCGCCGCCCTGTCGGGCCACACCCCCGCCTCCATGACAGTCGGATACCGCCACTGGGCCGGCATCGGCACCAAGCAGTCGTGCAAGGACGCCCTCCCGTGGTACAAGGCCGCCGCCGACTCTGCCATCCGCTCTCTCAACGCCGGCCCCCCGGGCGGGCGCCACCTGCCCCCGCCCAAGATCCGCCTCTCGGACCTCGACGGCGGCGCGTACGGCCCTGGCGCGTCGAGCGCCCGCTCGAGCCTCGTCACGGGCGGGAGCAACGCCCAGACGCAGCACGAGTGGGACGACCTCGTCGAGTTCCATCTGTTCCATGCCGAGCGCGGCGACCCCGAGTACATGTACCGCCTCGGGAGGCTGTACTACCAGGGCTTTGGCGCCGGCGGACTCGGCGGCGTGCGGGGACTCCCGCGCGGGAGGCTCGTCCCCGCCGCAGGTGCTGCTGCTGTTGCTGGTACAGGAGGCGCGGCATTTGCTGGAGCGGGCGCCGGCGCCGGCGACGGCCTGTGGGACGGCGGGCGCGACTTCCACCGCGCGAGCAAGTGGTTCCTCCGTCTCGCCAAGAAGGTCTGGCCGTCTGACGCGCGCGAGGCGACGACGGACCCCAAGGCGCGGCCGGGGAGGTTGGGCGAACCCCCGCGCGTGGGTTACTACGACGCGACCAAGGACAGGAGGAGCGAGCGCGTCGACGACCACACGGCCATGGTCGGGGGGCTCGCGGCGGGGTACCTCGGGCGGATGTACCTCCGAGGAGAGGGCGTCGCGGTCAACTTTGCCAAGGCGTTCCTCTGGTTCCAGCGCGGCACCAAGCAGGTGCGTCGTCGTGCACTTCGTCCGTTCTCGTGTCCCGAGCGCCGACTGACCCGGCACCTCTGCAGGGCGACCGCGAGTCGTCCAACGGGCTCGGCATCATGTACCGGGACGGCCTCGGCGTTGAGCGCGACCTCAAGAGGGCCATCCTCTTGTTCCACGCCGCGGCGCAGCAGGACCTCGCCGACGCCCAGGTCAACCTTGGAAAGTACCACTTTGGCCTCGGCGACTTTGCGACGGCGACGACCTACTTTGAGGCCGCGATCCGCTTCGATGGCAAGCGCGTGAGCGACCAGTTCCAGGCCTACTACTACCTCGCCGAGCTCGCGGCGCGGTCGGCCGCCGCGGCAGAGAACTGCCCCGTCGCCGTCTCGTTCTACAAGCGCGTGGCCGAGCGCGGTGACTGGGACCACGAGGTGTGGTGGGAGGCCGAGCGGGCGCGCGAGAAGGGCGACCGCAGGACGGCGCTCCTCGGCTACTGGCTCATGGCCGAACGAGGGTACGAGGCCGCGCAGAACAACGTCGCGTGGGTCCTCGACCGCGGTGCGTCGCGCCTTTCTCCGAGTCGCCAGTCAGTCGCCGAACGCAGTGCTGACGAGTCGGTCTCTCGCTCGGCGTCGACAGACAAGCGACGCTTCCGCGTCCCGCTCCTCGACTCTGTCCCCGCTTCGCCTTCTCCCGCGACCAAGCAGCTCGACCGGCTTGCCCTGACGTACTGGACGCGCTCAGCTGCGCAGGACAACGTCGACGCGCTCGTCAAGATGGGCGACTACTACTTCTCCGGCCTTGGGACGGACGACGGCGTGCCGCAGCGCGAGCGCGCCGCTGGATGCTACCAGAGCGCGGCGACGACGCGCTTCTCGGCCATGTCGATGTGGAACCTCGGCTGGATGCACGAGACGGGGCAAGGCCTGCCGCAGGTGCGCTCGCCGACGCTCTCTTTTTAGTCGAGTCGGCGGCAACTGACGACAGAGCACCCGCAGGACTTCCACCTCGCCAAGCGCCACTACGACGCCGCGTACGACACGTCGGCCGACGCTGCCCTCCCCGCGACCCTCTCCCTCATCGGCCTGTACACGCGCGCGCTGTACCACGCGCTCTTCCACCCAGGCGACGAGCTCAACGCGCTGAGCCTGTTTGGCAAAGACCCCGACACCGATGGCGTCGCGGCGGGGTACGCCGAGCATGGCATGTGGAGCTTTGGGCGGGCATGGAGGGACATCCAGCGCAGCTGGGGGATCGACCCGGGGCCTGAGCCCGAGGCGATGCCTGCTCCGCCGCGAGTCGCGGCGCCTGCCGCGGGGGAAGGTGCCGCACGACGCGCCGCGCAGGACGGGGGAGTCGCCGCGGCGAGGACCAGGGTCGGCGGCGACGAGCAAGCCCCGCAGCCACCGCAGCAGCGCCGCGACGTCCGCGCGGCGCAACGGGCGCTCGAGGCCGGCGAGGACCCGCTCGAGTGGCGCGAGCTGCAGGACGGGCGCGGGTATGCCCGTGGGCACGGCGCGAATGAGGACGAGGAGGACGAGTTCTTCCTCGAGGACGAAGGCGACTTTGGCGGGACGGTCGCCATCGTCGCGCTGTGCATGCTCCTCGCGTGCGTCACTTCGTTGTTCTTCTCTCTATGCGACGGTGTGCGAGCGCTGACCAGGTATGGACCGCGCGCGCAGCTGGCTCTTGTACTTCCGACAGCGCCCCGAGCACCAGGCTCGTCATCCCGCCCCGCCGGTCCCCGCAGCCGCACCCGCCGCGCAGCCCCGCCCTCCTCAGCAGCCGAATCCGACGCAGGCGCCGGTACCGACACCGACGCCGACGCAGCCTGTGCCGCCAGTGCAGGGCGGCGGCGAGGACGAACGGGAGCGCAGACGCGACGAGGGGGAGGGTCAGTGAGCGAGCGGGTCGTGTAGCGCGTCGTTTTCTCGCAGCAGCAGCAGTAGCAACCTCGCAAATAGTCTGTCTCGAGCTCAAGCTCGCCAGGGAAAGCTGCGTGCATGCGAGAAGTTGGCTCTGCTGCGCGTCCGCAACTCCGCCGGGGGGGCTATTACTGCCTCTCACTCAATCCGCCTCCTCGACACCGCGCGCACGCGAGATGGATGGCGCAGCAGACGGCCCACCACACCCACCAGAAGGATCGTCACTCCTGCTCGAGACGGCGCTCCTGTCGTGCGTCCGCCTGGCGCTCTTCATCGCGTGCCGGCACTATGTCAACCTCTCGCTCTTTTCCGACCTGCGCAACGTCATCCGCGAGGACGGCCTCGTGACGGATCTCGACTCGCCAGACGACGGCGCCATCGAGCTCGAAGACGCCGAGGACGGCTACTTTGGCCTGAGCGCGGGAGGTGGTGGGGCCGCGGCGGGTGCCTCGAGCGGCGGCAAGGGCGCGAGGGAGCGGCAGGAAGGGCTGGGCCAAGCAGCAGCAGGGCTCGTGACGGGAAGGAGGGGCTTGAGCTGGGAGGGTGGCCGCCGAGGGTTGTCGTTGTCCGGCGCAGCGGGAGCAGGAGGGACCGCCGTCGCTGGGAGGGCCTACACCAGGCTCTCCACGGCCTTGTTCTGCCTATCGTTCTCCGAGAGCGGCATGCTCTTCACACTGCTGCTGTTCGGCGACGCTGTCAGCGCACGGTGCGTTCCCCGTCCTCCGTTTCTGCCGCCTACTCAAGCTGACCCCTCCCTTCCTTCGTACCCAGCGCTCGCGACTTCAATTGGTCCCTCAGCCTGCTCGCCCTTCTCAGCCTCATCGTCTTCATCATACCCTTCGGCCTGTGCCTCCTCCTCACGCACCGCTCGCGATCCAACTTCGCCCGCACTTTCCTCGTCACTTTCGCCCCGTTCGCTTTCTACCTCTTTGTCTTCTATCGCGTTGGGTCCCTCATTGCCGAGAAGCACGTCGTCGAGGGTGCACACTCCCTTGGTACGCTCGCTCTTCCGCGCTGCCCCTGCCGGCGACGAGGCTGACTTGCCCTTCGTCGACAGGCCTTGTCAACGAGCTCCTCTCGCGCATCTGCGTGCCCGGCGTGGTGCTTATTGCGACGCTGTCAGGTGGAGGTGCGGTCAACACGGCGTGGGAGGCGTATGAGTGGCGGTCGGTGTCGTCGAGGTGTGCCCTTTCGCTCGCCTGCTCCCGCTTGACCCCTCATCCTCACGCCATTGACGCCCGCAGTGAGCCAGTCACCGACTCCCAGATCTCTCAGGCGGAGCGCGCTCTTGCCCGTACCCGCCTCGACCTCCGACAGCGACATCGCTCGCTTGCCCTCTCTCAAGGCTCTGCCGCACGCGAGGCAGAGTCTGCTGCGGGCCAGTCCCTCCTCGCGCGTTGGACGAGCACATCCCCCGCTGCGACGCAACTCAAGACTCTCGAGCTCGAGGTCAGCGCGATGGAAAAGATGGAGCGCCAAATGACGCACGACGTGCAACGGCTCAAGCGGCGCAAGGCGATGAGGGAGCGGGGCAGAAGCTGGAAGGGGCGAGTGTGGCTCGCTGTCGGGTGGCTCTTCAGCCTGTATTGTGTCTGGCGCGTCTTTACTGTGCGTTACATGCCCTCTCGCTGCGCGGGTCAGCGCTACCTTGACCATCAAGCTGACTCTACGCATCCTCGCAGTCTTGCATCAACCTGGTTTTCGGCTACACGCGCAAGAGTCACCAGCACGCATCCGTGCCCGCCGAAGGCCAGGACGGCGGTGTGCAGACCCCGTCGCAGGGCACCGACCTCTTCACCTCTCTCCTCACTCGCGTCGCCGTCGGTCTCGACGTCGAGCTAGACGTCGCTACGTGGTCGCGCATGCTCGGGTTCATGCTCATCGGCGGCATCCTACTCGCCAACATGCGCAACGTGCTGAGCAGCGTCTCAAGGGTGAGCCACACTCGACGAGCCTTTCCCTCGAACGCCACATGCTGACGCATTCCTCCCTCCGCAGGTCTTCAAGGCGACCTCGATGGGCATGAGCGCATCTTTCATGCTGCTCTTCCTCGCGCAGCTCATGGTGCGCGCATCGCTCGACTCTGACTGTGTCTCCTCGGCTCGAGCTGACCTTCTCGTCCTCACGCAGGCCGTCTACCTCCTCACTTCGCTCATCTCCCTCCCGTCGTCACCCACTGCGTCCTCGACGCAACTCCTCGACACGCTGCCCGACTTTCAGGTCTTCAGCCGCCTGTTCGACAGCGTGTTCCTCCTCGCCGCCGTCGCCCTCTTTGTCTCGCGGTGGATCGGCCGCAAGTTTGCCGACGAGGCAGCCCTCGCCTCTCAGTACGCATGAGGGTGCTGTGGAAGACTGGAGCTGTGCCATGCGTGGTGTAACAAGGTGCGTTCCGGCGAGATCGGGCCCTTGGTCTGCCCGGTGGGTGCTAGCAGGCGCAAGACGTTTTTCCAGAGTCAATTGCACATGCCTGTCGGCGTTCAAACGTCTGACAGCGGCTTCCTTTGCTGCCGTCTTCACTCTGAGGTCGCCGCCCTGCGTTCTGGCCTCGCGCACCGCGCATCGCGCCAACCGCGGTGCCGCGGCTTCGCCCCCTGGCCATTGCGGTCGTCGTGCAGCGGCTGTGGCGTCCACGCTTTCTCGCCCGACACCGCCGCTTTGTTCTCACTGTCCGGCCCTTTTTCGTTTCTCGGGCCAGAAAGGAGGCCACACCGCGCGGGTGAGACGGCGTCGGCCCTGTGTCGCCCGTGGCCGCCCACCGACCTCCACCGACGCCGCCGCGGCCCACGCCGGTCGATCGCCTCCTCCTTCTCAAACAGCGCTAAAGTGCTCTCTTCCTCATCGATGCGGCATGTTGGCCGGTTTACCGGACGCCTTGACGCCTGCGATTCGTCCACGCACCCGAGTCGCGAGCTGCCAAGCTGCAGGCGCGGCCGGTCCCCCAGGTGGGGGTCCTCTGGGGCGGAGTTGGGGAGCCGGACTCCGGGGCCGACTTGTTCTTTCGTCTAGCTGGCTCTCTCTCCCCTTTTGCTCCTGCTCGTACTTCCTCAAGACACGCAGCGATGCTCACAAAGAGCTCGATCGTCCTCGCCCTCGCCGCCGCGGCGTCGGCGGCACCCGCACCCGGCTCCCCTCGCCTCGAGGCTCGCAAGAACGACGGCCACGGCAAACCTGCGGCGCTTCCCGAGTCGCACTGGAAGGAGGCACGTCTGACTGCCGAGGGCTTCACTAGCGAGAAGTGGATCAAGGGCTTCGAGAAGGCTCAGTCCGTCCTCGCCAGTTTGACCTTTGAGCAGAAGGTGCGCCAGATTTCCTCTAGTTGGCCCTCTCATGCACGAACGTCGAGCTGATTCGTCTGTGGGGACTTGCAGATCAACTTCACCGCACTTGGCGCCGACGGCGACGGCTGCTCGGCCCGCACCTACCCCCTCGTCGTCGCCGAGGGGGAGAAGCCGATCACTCACTGCTTCGCCGACGGTCCCATCGGGATCAACAGTCGGTATTCCACCCAGTACCCGGCCCAAGTCACCACGGCGGCGACCTGGGACATGGACCTCTTCTACCAGCGCGCCGCCGCGCTCGCCAAGGAGTACCAGGGGGTGGGCGCAAGCGTCCCTCTCTCCATCGTGGTCGGCCCGCTCGGTCGCAGCCCTTATGGGGGTCGTAACTGGGAGTGCGTGCTTGCATTCGTCACTTTCGCTCGCGAGCAAGCCTGGTGACTGACGCCCGAGTCCAACTCCCACAGGGGCTTCTCCTCCGACCCTTACCTGTCCGGCGAGGCCGTCCGTGTCACCGTCGAGGGCTTCCAGGACCAGGGCATCATTGGTCTCGTCAAGTGAGTTTATTCTGCTGTCGCATCTTCGACGCTTGCGGCGCAGGACTGACCCTTCTCCCTCGAACCCGCAGACACTTTGTCGGCGTGCGTGCTCGTCTTCCTCGGCGTGGAGAACGACTGGCAGCTTGCTGTTGTCGTTCGTGCTGACGTTCAGTACCCTTCTGCTCCCGCAGAACGAGCAGGAGTACCTGCGCATCGGCGACCCTCAGGGCGGGTATGGTGGCTCTCGCTCTCGTCCCACGCTTCTGCTCGCTCATCACAGGCATCGTGCAGTTACTTCTTCAACTACCTGAACCAGACCGGCGACTCTATCATCGACCAGGCCACCTTGATGGAGACGTACGTCTCTCCCTTTGCCGAGGCCGTGAGGGCCGGCATGGGCGCCACCATGTGCAGCTGTGAGTGTTCCTTGCCACCCACCTCGCCTTCTCGATGCCCTCAATGCGTATCACCGTGGCTCTCTCGCTCCCTGTCGCTGACACGCGGGCCTCTACAGACAACCTGATCAACGGCACGGCGGCGTGCGAGAACGACGCACTGCTGAACAAGCTTCTCAAGACCGAGGTGAGCCTCCCCGTCGCCTGCTCGGCCCTCCAAGCCCGCCTCTGATCCCTGAGTGTCTCTCCCTCCGCAGCTCAACTCGCATGCGGGTGTCATCACCGACTGGAGCGCCGGGCACACGACGGCCGGCTCGGCCCTCAACGGAAGCGACTTCATCGGCAACTCGGGCGCCAGCGGCAACCTCTTTGGGGACAAGCTCGCCGCCTTCATCAAGAACGGCTCCATCCCCGAAGGCGTCCTCGACGACAAGATCCTGCGCTGGCTCACGCCTTACTACGCCCTCGACCAGGCGTCCCTCCCCGAGCTTGACTTTGACCGCTACGTATCGACGAACGAGTCGACGTCGGTGGCGCGCAAGCTGTCCGAGGAGTCCATGACGCTCCTCAAGAACGTCCGCTCGACCAACGACACTCGTGGCCTCCCTCTCAACAAGCCTCGCGACCTCCTCCTCGTCGGTTCGTCCGTCAGGCCGGCGCCGTACGGCTGGATCCACAACCTGAACGCCGTCCCCTTCTACGCCCCGACCAGCGACTACTCGGGCTGGAACAGCAACGGCTACGGTTCGGGAGGCTCGCCCGTGCCGTACCTTATCGACCCGCTCAACGCCTTCATCGCCCGCGGTCAGAAGGAGGAGCGCCCTGTCGCGACAGACTACTACGGCTCCGAGTGCGTTTGTCTACTTGACATTTTGTGCTTCGGACGGCAGCTGACATGCTGCGTCGCGGCTCACAGCGACCCCACCGAGGGCATGATCTCGACCCGCCTCGGCACCAACATTACCTATCTCGACAGCAAGCTCGCGTACGCCAGCACGGCGGTTG
This sequence comes from Rhodotorula diobovata, assembly GCA_006352295.1. NCBI lineage: Eukaryota > Fungi > Basidiomycota > Microbotryomycetes > Sporidiobolales > Sporidiobolaceae > Rhodotorula > Rhodotorula diobovata. The sequence continues at coordinate 99,604 of SOZI01000045.1, read as the reverse complement.
TCTTTGTCACTGCGGTCGCGATGGAAGGCTTTGACCGCACGACGCTGAAGGTGAGTCAGTTCCCCTTCGGGTGTGCGAGCTGGGGTCTGTACTGACCCACCCGGACTCTCCCTACGCAGGTTCAGAACGGCGGTGACGAGCTCATCAAGTACGTCGCCGAGCGCCACAACGACACGGTCGTTGTCGTCACCGCGCCGGGCCCTGTCGACATGTCGAGCTGGCACGACAACAAGAACGTCTCGTCGATCGTTTACGCCTACTACTCGGGCCAAGAGGGCGGCAACGCCATCGCTGCGGCTCTCTATGGCGACATCAACCCGAGTGGCAAGCTCCCCTTCACCATCGCCAAGAAGGTCTCGGACTACGACCAGGGCGCCCATTACAACGGGTCGGCCACGTACCAGCCCAAGGTCGTTTACGACGAGGGCGTCTTCATCGACTACAAGTACTTTGACAAGAAGGGCATCGAGCCGCTCTACGAGTTTGGGTACGGCGGCTCGTATTCGACGTTCGAGATGTCCGACCTCGCTGTCGCCGCCAACGCGACCAAGGTCCCCGCGCTCGTCCGCGAGACGAAGGAGAAGTTCTTCGTCGACGGCAAGCAAACCTCGGGTCTTTACGACGTCGCCTACACCGTTACCGCATCGGTCAAGAACACGGGCGACGTTGCGGGCGCCGAGGTGGCTCAGGTGCGCCCTCTCCGCCGCCTCGCTCTCTTCCCCTTCTCCCGCTCTCGAGCTGACCCCCTTCTGCATGCCCGCGCAGCTGTACCTCTCGTTCCCGGACGGCACCCCCAACAAGATGCCCGTCCGTTCCCTCCGCGGTTTCGCCAAGCCGTTCCTCCAGCCCGGTGCGAGCGAGAACGTCGCGTTCCAGCTCCGCAACAAGGACCTCGCCGTCTGGAGCGTCAAGCTCGGCGGATGGATGCTCCCTCGTGGTGACTTCAAGCTCGCGCTCGGCAGCAGCAGTCGCAAGGTCGCCGCGACGACAACCCTCACCGTCTGAGCGTGCGTCCCCCTCCCCTCTTGACCTTCTCAACCGGGACTCGTCGCTGACTCTGTTCGCTGCGCCACTCACAGACCGTCGTCCACTCTTTCATCTCTCTCTCTCTCTCACGCCGTATCTCGCAAATGTCCTCCGCCTTTCCTAGGGTAGCCATGTTCAACCCTCGTCACTCGCATTGTCGGTCCTGTGTAGACGGACGACCGCGGCGCAAATCTGGTTCTTCTCTCACAGCGGCTCCTTGCCCTCGACCCTCGCGTCCTCTCTCGGTACGAGAACGTGGATCACGGGAAGGCAGGAGACGAGGCGGGAGGTGCGAGCGGGGGCCGTGCGACGTTTCCTGCCTGGCGCCCGTTGCCCGTCGCCGCGGAGCGTCCGGACGTGCCTCCTGTCCGTGTCCCGCTCGCTCCTCTTCCTTTTCTTGTCTCTTCTCTCCCGTTACTGCTAGCTTTGGCGACCATGCGCTACCTCGAGGCTGATGCGCGGCATCAGGACCCCTCGCTCGTCTACTTGCCCGCGCGCGCGGCGTCTATCGCGATGGCGTTGTCCTCCATAGCCTCGTTCGTCGCAGTCGTCTTCCTGACTCGAGTGAGACGGTTCCTGCCTCTACGCACTTGGAGTGTCGAACTGACTCTCGAGCCGAGCAGCTTACCGTCGAGGCGCCGTTGGAGACGGGGCACATCGTCGTCGTCGGGTTCACTGCCGCAGCGTTTCTCGTCTTCGTCTGCACGGGGCTGGTCATTGCCGTGAGTCTGGCGACCGCTTCGCCTCGAAAGCTCAGCTGACCGTCCAAACACACAGTACGCCCGGTTCCTCCCGCCGGCCACGACGCGCATCTGGGGCCTCGTCCACTTCGTCGTCCCGTACCTCGCGGTGCGTTCTCTTCCACGTATTTCTAGCCTGGCGAAGGCTCACCGGCACGTCGCGCAGCTCCTGTGGGCCGTCTGCTTCGCTCTCTCGGGCGCCGTCCTCGGCGAGGTCCTCCTCCCTCTCATGTCGTGGTGGGTGCCCTCGACCGTTGAAGTCCGCCTTTAGCTCACCTCGAGCCACCTGCGCAGCACCCGCCCCTATCCCACGCTCTGCCTGACGTGGCTCCGCCACCGCGCCCTCCAAACCGTCGCCGTCGCCTCCGTCGCCCTCGCGGCGTCCCTCGCCCTCTGCATCCTCGTGTCGCTCGACCTCCACTCCACGCATCCCGAAGCAAGCGTCGTAATCCTCCGCTACGAGCTCGCTGAGCAGCGGGCCCGTCAGGCACAGGCGCGTGGGGTCCGCGCGATGCAGGCTGCGCTCGAAGCGCCGCTGCTGGGCGACGAGTCTGACGGCGTCGATGAAGGACCCAGTGGCTACCCTCCAAGCTGGGCAAAGGGTCGGCGAGCGACGGTACGAGCATACGCTGCGCGGGCGCGCCTGCCGGTCGACGACCCTGAGGCAGCCTGGCCGGCCTTCGTGGCCGCGCAGCCTTCGTCGGGACCGCGCACAGTGCGTCAGACACTCGTGCCGCCACCAAGTAAGACCAGCGACGCACTCGGCCTCCCAGCTATGTTCTCGCCGGGCAAGAGGTATCGGGCCCGTAGCCGCTCGCGCGAGCGGCACGGCGAAGACGCACATGCGCGGGCTGGCGAGCAGCGCCACGAGCGTCGACACCACGGGCGCAGCCGGGTTCGCAGTCGAGCCGACGACGAGGGGCACGACTCCGACAAATCTGCGACCACGGGCGAAAGCACAGGCGGCTTGGACGACGAGTCGACGGCGAGCTCGACGCAGGGTCACGTGCGCGGTCCGCATCGTCAAAGGAGGGCGGAAAGTCGCCATTTCGGCAGACGCAGACCAGAGGACGCTGAGCACGGCGAGACGGGCGCCGGAGACGTGGAAGAATCGGAAAATGCCGGCACGCGAAGCGACGAGTCGTACCGTGGGACGGTGACGAGCGGGTCGTCGAGCGACGGGGAGGCGCAGCGCGAACATCGCATCGGCTCGGGCCACCGCCACAAGACGCACGAGAGCGACCCGGACGAAACGGGAGCGACAACAAGCTCAGCCGACGACGACCCCGGAAATGGCCAAAGCCGCGGAGGGCACCGCAAGTCGGCATCCCTGCACCGCGACAGGGCGGATGGTGACGGCGACGGCGACAGAGACAACCCGGCGACGACCCAGAGCTCGCTGCACAAGTCACGGCATCACGGCCGTCACGAATCGTCCGCGCATCATCACGGTCACGACGGGCGGCATGACCAACACACACGGCACCGCACGAAGCGTCGCAACTCGCAATCTCATCACGAGCACCCGAAGCGCAAGCATCACCAGCACCGGTCATCCTCCGAAACGGGTGAGGAGGCGGACGAGCGCCGGCGCCGTCACAAGCGCGAGAAGAAGCGCAGGCAGGCCAAGCTCGACGCGGACGCCAACACGGGCAACGTGGTCACGACGCGGATGGAAGCCGCCTCAGGGGGAGGTACGGACGCAGCGTAGCGTATCGCGCGGGACCTTTCTCTCCTCGGTGTGGGTCGGAGCGTGGGCGGTACTGCAAGCGGATTTCGGGCGCGTCATCGAGGCGGAGGGGGACGAGAGGGAGATCGGTACAGACGAAGGAACGAACGAGAGACGGAAGGAGAGGAGGTACGGCAGAAGGAAAGCGAAGACAGGCGAGTCGGTCATGCGAGGGCTGCGAGGGGAGGCGTTGCGAAGGGGGAACGAGGAGACCGGAGTCAGGCGACGGGCGGCGATGCGGCGGCGGGAGCTGATCCTTGCGACGCGGAGGCGGCAGCGGCAGGCGCAGTGGGGCCAGTCGAGGGGGCCGCAGCGGCGGGCGGGTTGGCCGTGGCTGCCGCGGCGGCCGAGGCATGGCGGGCCTGCGTGTTGAGCACGTGGAGGAACGGGTCGTAGGTGACTGCAGGTACAGCGAGATGTCAGCCTGCAGGACTGGGGAGAACCAGCCTCCTGGCCAAAGCAACCACCTGCGCCAGGCCAAAAAGGCGAACGAAGCGACGTCCAGACTCACTCTTGCCCGCGTAGTCCTTGTCGAGCACCTTGCTCCACGCGTTCTCCTCTGCATTCTTCGCCTCGTCCGCTGCCGAGCCGCCACCACCGCCCCCGCGGCTCATTGCGATTCTCTCCCTCTCGCGCTCGAACGAGCCACCCTCGACGAATGCCGCCGCCGCGCGTCCGAGGCGGGCGCTGCGCGCGTTGCTGCCTCCGCCGCCGCCGCCGCCGCCGCCGCCGTTGCCGCCGCTGGGTCCGCGCGGGCCGGCGGCGCTGCGGCGGGTGGCGCCCGGGGGGGAGGGGAGGTGAGAAGCGGAGGAGGAGGTGGGGGCGAGGGCGGTGCGGATGCGAGGCGGCGTCTGAGAGAGCGGGGCAGGCTACGGGGCGCGCGCTCGCGATGTGGTCAGCGGACCTGTTGAGAAACAGACAGTGTTTCAGGACGCACGTCTTGACGCTCGAGGAGCATGCCGTCCGAGTCATCGCGGAGGAGGTCATCGCCGGCGTCGCTGCTGTTGCTGCTGCTCGCCGCGCTGCCTTCCTCCTCCATGAGGGCGTCCTCGGCTGGGCGAGACATGGGGTGCGGGGCGTGGGCACGAGCGGCGAGATGGGAAGCGGGAACCGAGGGAGGCGGAGGGGTCGGAGCCTGGCGGGGCGGGGACAAGGGGAGCGAGGGGTCAGGCTTGAACGCAGAATGATCACAGAGAGAAAGTGCACCGTACTGGCGTGAGGTTGCCCGGGCCAGACATGCGCACAACAGAGTGACAAGAGCGACGCGGTGCGCCAGCTTCGTCTGCGATGGCGATGATGAGCGAGGAGGAATCGACCCGCTCTCTCGTTTCTTTCGAGACGCGCTCGTACGATACACAGGCTACACGACTACAGGTCCACGCGGCTGAGTGTCACATGTGGAGGGGCCATCCCCTCCGGTTCCTCGTCCTCGCCTCCTCAGAAGGCCACGACGTTCTCCTGGTCTACACCGGGGCCCTGCCCGTCCCTGATCGCGCGTGCGTACCTGCGGAGGAAAGTCCGTCAGCCTGAGTGCGAGGGAAACAGAGAGAGGCAAGGACGCACCTCCACGCGCGCCAGTACGCCAGGCAGCTCCCGATGAGCAAGAACGACCCGACCGTGACGACGACGAACGCCATCCACTCGTTGGCCGCGAGCCCCATGCGCATCATGTCGTCGTCGCTGACCCCGTCGCCCTGCAGCGTCGGGAACGGCGTCGCGCTCGGCGCGCGCACCGCGTCGGGGTCGCTCGCGTCGAGCATGGACGCGAGCGCGCCGCCTACCTGGGTGGGGAGGCTCCCGAGCGCGGCGAGCGTCGCGGTCGCGCCGTTGGAGCCCGTCTCGGTGTCGTCAAAGCCCCCGCCCCACCAGCTCCAGCGCTCGGCGTCGCCTTCGGAGGGGCCGAGAGCGCCGTTGAGGCCCGTCTCGTCGCCCGAGAGGTCCCCGTCGAGGAAGTCGGGGTGGTCGGTTCGCTGCTTGAGATAGAACTGCGGGTGTAGAGGGTCAGTTAGTGGACAGAGCAAGAGAGGGATCCAGAGGTGGGAGGGAGAGAACGCACGCCGAGTTGGATGAGCGTGACGCCGAGGCCTGCGCGCGAGCCGTTCTTGGCCGCGTGCGTCGTGTGCAGGATGTACGTGAGGATGAAGCCTGCGCCCCCAGAGTGCACAGCATTAGTCTGCGTCGCTTCAAATCGCAGCGACAGCCAAACGACGAAGAGCGCAAGGACGCACCGACAAACTGGAACGACATGCTGACGAGCAGGTTCCACGCAAAGCTGAACAGGTTGCCGACGGGGAGCCCGTCGACGAGGATGTCGTCGGGCCCATACAGCCCGCCAGGCGTGATGACGGTCGTCTCCCAGTACTGCGGCGAGGGGTCGAGCTGCGCCGCTTCGTAAGGCTGCGTTTCGTTTCGGCAACGGCGAACTCGTCAGTCTTGTCTTGAGCAGCAAGAACAAAACAGAACGCCGGAAGGCATGTGACGCACCGGGAGCACCTCGTCTTTGCCCGGTCCCTCGCCGACAATGTCGTCCCCATTGGGGTTGTCCGGCTTCGCAGCAAGGTTGGCAAACACGCCATCGTTGCCCTGACCTCCTCCAAAGATCCTCCCACCCGCCCCGCCACCGCCGGAAGAAGACGGGCCCGCGGGGGGGGCCGCAAACTGGGGCGGGCGGGCAGGGAGCGGCATGTGCGTGGTGTGGAGGCTCGGCGGCGGGTACGACGACGAGGACGGCCCGGCGCGGATGCCCGAGCCGGCGTGCTCCGTGTCGGTCTCGTCACTCTCGTCCTGCGAGAAGAGGAGGCCGTGCGACTCTCGCCCTTCGCCGCCGCCGGTGCTGCCCGCTCCTGCACCGCCTTGGCCTCGCAAGCGTGCAACGATGCCCCTCCAGCCGCTCATCCCTCCTACTCCCGCGCCGTACGCGCCGCCAGGAGCTCCGTGTGGGCGGCCGTAGCGCTGCGCGTCGTCGTCGTCGTCGTCCAGAGGCGGTGACGAAGGATTGGCGCCGTAGACGGAGTTGGGGCGGGAGCGAACGGGGACGACAGGGGCACGGTTTGGCTCTTGCTGAGGCTCAAAGTCGTAGGCGCCTGGGACGACTGGGGTGCGGCCCAAACCAAAGTGGGGGGATGCGGACGAAGTGGTGGCGGGTCGTGCGAGTGGATCCCGCTCGCTCGTGCTCGCGTCTGCGTGGGCTGAGGCGTGGGTCAAGTGGTGCGAGTGATGTGCGAGGCCGTCATCCGAGTCGCCCTGCTCGTCGTCGTCGTCGTCTGGCGCTGCAAAGGCGTCGTAATCAGGCAGGAGCGACGCCGAGGGGGGAGACGGGCGACGAGGGGAAGCGGCGGCGGCGGCGGTGGACGAGGACGATGGCGCGTGGTAGCCGGCTGTGCTGCGCCCAAAGAGGGACGCCATGCTCAGTGCTGGATCAGTGCGAGCTGGAGTGAGAGTTGAGCGCTAGAGTTGATTCCCCGCGCTGCGAATGCGGCCCGTCGTGAGATCGGGCGAGCACTCGAAGCACTCGCTCGTCGACTCTCTCGAGACCACGAGGAGCTCTGTCCTTGCTTCACTGGATGCCCCGGTAGCACACCCAGGAGAGCGCGCGACCCATTGGCCATGCTCCCTTCCTTCCTCCGACGCGGCCACACTCCCGCCCGGCGCCCAGAACACACGGCCATCCACGTCCTCGCTCGAGGCGACGACGACCAGAGACGAGCCTCGAGGGACGAGGCAACCATCCCGCTTACCAGCTTCGACCCAGACAACCAAGACGACGACGACGACGACGACGACCCATCCTCGTCTCCCGCGACGGCGACGCGTCGCTCCTCCGCGTCCGCGTCAAAGCGCTCGTCGTCCGCCGCAGCCAGACTCGCACATCGCTTCCCGACCAGGCGCGTCCTCGCCCTCCTCGTCGTCGCCGTCGCCCTCTACAAACTGCACCGCCACCTCGACTATGGCCAGCTCCACTCGCACCTCAACGACTACTCGGCGCGCTACAACCCTTGGCACCCAAAGCCTCCGCCCATAGCGTACGTCGACGTCAGCCCGCACGTGCGCATCAAGGGGAGGCGGTACCGCGCCCACCACGAACACGCCGACGACCGCTACTGGGCCTGGAAGGCCATGCCCTACGCCCAGCCCCCGACGGGCCAACTTCGCTTCCGCGTCAGTCGACCGCTCGAAGAGCTCAACGAGGCGGACGCGCCAGAGCTCACGATGGACCGCTGGGACCCGGGGTGTGTGCGCCCGAGACCGAGGGACGACCGCAAGGACGGGCCGCACGACGACTATGACGGCCACGAGGACTGCCTCAAGTGCGTCACGTCGCTCTGCGACATTGCTTCACTGCCCTGGTCTTGCTTGACTGACCTGTGCCCGCTCGAACCGCGCAGGATCAACGTCTTTGCGCCGCAGCAGCGACCCAACAACACGCTGCTGCCCGTCATGTTTTGGATTCACGGCGGGGGGTTCATCGGCGGGACGTCGGCAGAGGACAAGTACGACCCGCGCGACTTGATGAAGCGCGGCATCGACCTCGAACTGCCGTTCGTGTTCGTCAGCATCAAGTGCGTCCCGCCTCCTTTTTCAGCCAGCATGGCTGAGGCTGACGCGCCCCCTCTCATGACCATCGCGCCTGCGTCGCCTTTCCCAGCTACCGCCTAGGCGCCTTTGGCTTCACCGCCTCTCCGCCCGAACCTGCCGCGCCGCCCATCGCGCCTCACATCCCCACGCGCGCCCCCTCGGAACTCGACCTCAACGTCGGCCTCAAGGACCAGCTGCTCGCCCTTAAGTGGGTCCAGGAGCACATTGAGCAGTTTGGCGGCGACAAGGGCAAGGTGACGATGGTGGGGCACTCGGCGGGCGCGATGAGCGTCGGGTTGCATCAGCTTTACAGCAGTGGGCAAGGGCTGTTCAGGGCAGGTGAGTCGCAGTGGCACATGCTCGCTTGGCGCAGTGTACTGTCATAGAGCGCGTGCTGATTGAACACTCCATCTACGTCTCGCAGCGTTCATGCTCTCGGGCGCACCGACCTCGTACGCTCGCGTCTCCTCCTTTTCTCCTACTCGCCCCTCCTCGCTCACTTTCCTTCCCCTCGCGCACAGCTTCCCCGTCCCCTGGCCTCACGACGCCTCTGCACGAACGCTGCATCCTCTCCCGGGCCCCGCACAGTGCCCCTCGCCCGTCCAGAGGGAGCACGGCCCGCCGCGCAACGACGAGCTCGTCGCGTGCCTGCGCGAGCTCAGTACGGCAGAGATGTACGACGCGGCGAGGGTCTTGACGGATGACAGCCCGGTCAACGCGTGGTGGCCGTACTACCCAGTCTTGGAGGGCGAGTCTCTCCTCCCTCGATCTCCCTCACTCTCCTCGCCATGCGACATGCGACTGACGACTCTGCGTCTGCGCAACAGGCGAGTGGGGCACGGGCGAAGGGGGCGGTGATGGCGCACGCGGCCAGGGCGGGTGGCTCAACATCCGCCCGAGCGAGCGTATCCTCCGGGGCGACTTTGACAAGGTGCCGGTCATCATGGGCGCTGTCGTCGACGAGGGGACGCGCTTCATTGACGAGGGAATTGAGGACGGCGAGGACGAGTTTCTGGCCGTCGTGCGGGGTGCGCCTTGTTCTGTCTCGAACTCCCTCTGTCTATCATCCCCAACACTGACGTCCGATGTCCGCGCCCCCAGACATCTTCTCCTTCACGTACGGCGCAATCGAGGACCTTCTCGAGCCCATCCTCGCCTTCTACCCTCCGAACCCCTCGCTCGGTTCGCCCTTTGGCACCAGCTCCGACACGTTCGGCCTCGCGCCGGGGTACAAGCGCCTCGCGGCCTTCGTCGGCGACATCCTGTTCCAGGCGCCGAGGCGGCACTTCTTGAGGGAGACGCCGAAGGACTTTGGCGAGGACAGCTGGAACTATGTGTATCGCGAGGCGCGCGAGGGGGCCGCGCCAAGGCTGGGAGGTGCGCATGCGGTCTCTTCTCGTCTAGGCCTCGCTGTCCCGCGTCACTGACGCAGCTCGGCATCCTCACACGCTTGCAGTTCAGCATGGCGCGGACCTGACGGCGTGGTTCGGGCACCCGGATGCCGCGGACGACGCGCTCGTCAAGCTGTCGTGGGAGATGACAGGCTACCTTGTGTGCGTCTCGGCGCCATCCTGTCGACTCTCACCTCTGACTGAGCACGCCTAACCTCCTATAATCCCTCGCAGCAACTTTGTCTCGCGTCTGAACCCGAACGGACCGGGTTGTGCGTCGCTCTCTCAGTGCTCTCTCGGCCTCCCCTCACGTACTGACCCGAGGTCGATCGCGCTGCCGCAGTACCCTACTGGCCGCAGTACGGCATGGACCGCGTGACGCTGCAGCTCGCACGAGGCAACACGACGATCGTCAACGACGACGACCGACTCGAAGAGATGCGTTTCCTCAACATCAACAACCCCGTCTTCGGGAGATGAGGGTCGTGCGGTGTCCCGGCTTGGTCCCGATTAGAGCATCCATTCGTTTCCTTCTGTCTGCATTGCATGGGTTTGTCTTGGTCCCCGATGAACGAGGAGGCCTGCAGCTGGGGAGCGAGCGACGGGGCCCGGTGAGAGTTGAGAAGGTCGAGGTGCGCAGGTTGCGAAGTTGAGCGCTGCTCGGAGACGATCCACAGATTCGATTGCAACTCGTCGGGAGCGACAATGAAAGCAGGGCTCTGGCGATGCTGCATGCCTCGCTGAGCATCGCCGGAGGACTCAGGAGCTCGCGAGGGCAAGGCTCGGCGTGGCTCGACGCGTCGACCCCCGCAGTCGCGGCCAAGGGGGCTTTGTTTACTCGACTCTGCCTCGCTCCTCGTCCTCCTCTCCTGAACACACCCGCACGAGCCTCACCTGTCCGTCTCTGTGACGCTCGAACGGACGAAAGCACACCCCACGAGCCCCTGTCCGTCTACCCGCCGCCGTGCGTCCGCCCCCTTCCGGCCCTCGTCCGCGCGCTGATCCTTGGCGAACTCCGGCGCTCACACCTCCTGCGCACAGGTCCTCTCGAGCCACCGCCGCACCGTCAAGGCGCGCTCGTTGTGGCGCCGACACTCGCCGACAGTGCCATGCACACTTCGGACGGCGGCGCCTCTGCGCCCTCCTCCTTCCCGACCGTCCCCTCCTCATCAGGCAACAGCAAGCCGCGGACTCGCCCGCCGCCGCTCGCCGCCCTCCCGCTTGGGGCAGCTGTCGCGCTCGACATCGACGACGACAGCAACGCCCCGCCCCTCAGCCCTGCCGTTGTCTTGTCGCCTTCGACGCCCGACTTCCCGACGGGCCAGCTCGCCCTGCCCGACGTGCACGAGCTGCTCGTCCCTGCGAGGGAGCTGCCGCGCGCAATGACGCCGCCGCCGACGCAGCTCGTGAATGAAGCGCTGGTGGTGGAGGAGGAGGAGGTTCTTGCGGCGGAGGAGGACGAGGATGAGCAGGCGCAGGAGACAGAGGTCGAGGGCGCGAGGAGGGTCCGACACTCGCTCATGCTGCTCGACTCAAAGCTGGCAGAGATCCAGTCGCTCGGCTTCGGCGCTGTCGCCCAAGAGCAGGTGCGCCCCCTCCTTCCGCGCCTCTGTTTCCGAGAGGATCCGGCTGACCCGCGCAGACGGATCAGGTCCCAGGCCCGAACGCGACTCTGCCCGCCGACCTGTCGATGCACTCGCTCGCTTCCTTTACGACGGCGACGACGACAACCTCGTCAGAAGACGCCTTCGACATTGCCGACTTCCCCGCCGTCGACCCGCTCGACTCGAGCTATGAGATTGACCCCTCGACCGTACCACGCCCGCGGAGTCGCTCGAGCACAGTCATGGCGTTCCCTGCGCCGCCCGCACTGTCGTCACTCCCCGGAACGGCGCGCCCGTCTGTCTCGACCGACGCGGGCGACGAGCAGGTCTTCGAGCAACTCGCCCAGCTCGGCCAGCGCGAGAGCGTGCAGGGCCTCGGGCTGTTCTCCGGCGGCGGGAACGAGCCGACTGGCGCCAGTGGCGGGCGCAGCTCGCGCTCGTCGTCGGTCTCCGAGTCGTCGACCCTGTCGGACAAGTCGTTCGACGCGTCGACCCTCGCGAGCTCGGCTGCCAACACCTCGTGCGGGCCCCGCGACGTTGAAGAGTTCCCGGCCGACCTGCCACTTCCCTCTCAGGCGGCGAGCTGGTTCGCCACCTCCCCGCCGACGAGCACGCCTCGCGCGCTACCCTCGTCGATCGACCCCGTCTACGCCGCCGACTCGCGCGGTCCGGTGCACCCAGCTCTCGCAGGCCTCTTTGAGGATCTCGGCGCCAGCACTACAGGCCAGAACGGACTCGCACGCCGCCCGAGCCCGACGGCGACGCAGTACTCGGCACGCTCGTCGTCCCTCCCTTCGCAGCGATCGCGCTCGTCGAGCCGTGCCGCTCCGTCGCCCTCGCCCTCGCCGCGCGAAGACGTCGCGCCGTGGGTCGTCTCGCCGCCTCCCCCTATCACGGACACGACATTCGTGACCTCGCCTGAGCTTGCCACGCAAGAGCTCGAGGTCCTCGCCGACGAGCCGCTCACGCCGGCACCGCCGCGTAAGGACAGCATTGCCAGCGAGGAACGCTCACCTAAGGTGCCGGTGTCGCCCGCGGCGAGCTTTGGCAAGACGCTGAGGCGGCTGTCGAGCTTTGGCCTGCTCAAGAAGCGCAAGAGCGAGGCCATCCTGCGCGACTCGGCCGGCAGCGGCAACGGGGCATCGTCTGTCGAGCCGCAGCAGCCGCGGACGCCCCTCCTGTCCAAGCGCAAGAGCGAGGCCGCCCTCTCGGCTCTGCTCCGCTCAAGCCAAACCGCCAGCGGCGCCGACAAGGAGAACTCGTCCACGCGCCGTCCTGCGAGTCCGCACCCGACTCAGACGCCGAAACTCGCACGTCGCTCCGTCTCGACGCCCAAACTCGCGGCCAAGTTCGCCGCGTCCGCGCCGTCACCGCGAGGCGAGGTGCCGCGCCCGCCTCTTCCGACATCGCCGGCCACGTTCGCGGGCATGTCGCCGACTCCGCCCTTCGCGTCGCGTCAGCGCACGTCGTCTTTCAGCGAGGGCGAGCAGTTCGGCACGGGCAGGCTCAAGAAGCGGCTGTCGACCCTGTTCAGCAGCGGTGGGCGGGCGACGCCGGACGAGGCGGTCCCGCCTGTCCCGCCCACGCCCCAGGAGCACGTCGCGGGGACCAAGACTCGCGCGCCGGCCCCGACGGGCATCGACATCGCGAGGGCAAACAACGGCGTCATCAAGGAGGTCAGCGAGCCCTCGTCGGCATGCACGCTGGAGATCGCCTCGCCGGCGCACCCGGCATCGGTCTTCTCGGAGGATCTCCCGAGCACGTCCTCGCCGGCCACGTCCGCTTTCCCGACACCGTCGCGCCCAGCATTCGTCGTGTCTGCGGCGCAGGACAAGCCCCTCCCGGTCCCGCTCCCGACGTCGCCGCTCTCGGCCCCGGCAGACCAGCAAGGCTTCATGTTCCCGCCCATGCCCGATGTCGCGCAGGACCCGCGCCTGTCGCTCTACAGCTTCATGCGCTCAACAGACGACCTCGCGCAGCAGAAGCCGCCCACGGCTGTGGAGCAACCCGCCACCGTCTTCCCGAGCACGCGACTCGTCCAGGAGCGCAGCTCGGCACGGCAGCGTGCGGGCGAAGGTCGCTCGTCGACGACTTTGGCGGTCGAGCACGCGCTCCCTTGGGACCGGCCGCCCTCGCCGATGGCGTTCCCGCCGCAGGACATCATCGCGTTCCCCGTGCGCCTCCAGCCCGAGCTGCAGGGCGCCCTCCCGTCGACAGCGCCCCTGAGCACGAGTCCGAGTACTCTGCACAGCGTGGCCTCGGACGAGGAGCGCGAGGACGAGAGCGAGGACGAGTACGGCTCGAATACGGACGACAGCGACGAGGACGACAAGCCTCTCGGCGTCGTCGTGCCGGGAGCTCTCACGGCGCAGAAGAGTCTGCGGCTCACAGCGGCGAAGAAGAGCCGCTCGGAGCGCAAGGCCCGCGAGGCGCAGGACGCGGCCCGCGGCGAGCAGCGCAAGGCGCAGCCATCGCGCAGCAAGAGGCGCGAGGACCCTTTCGAGCTCGAGCACGCCGCTGCCATGGTCAGCACGCCGCCGACCTCGTTCGATGGACACGCCGGCGGCGCACCCATCGCGTCTTCCTCCCAGACCGGCGCCCTCCCTCGTCACGTTCGGCCGCCTCTCTCGCCGATCGCGTCCGCGTCGACAGTGACGACCGTGCAGTCGGCAGGGCACGACGCGCTCCTCCCGCAGTCGGACGAGTCGCTCGAGCGCCGCTCCGGGTCGGACGCCATGCGGCGCTCGCCGTCCACCCCGCTTGATCCCATGGTGGCTGACTCGGCGCTCACGATCGACTCGCCCGAGCTCGAGCGGCAGGCGCTCCCTCGCCCGGCCAGGACGCCCTTCAGTCTGCCGTCGCCCAAGCGCGAGTCGCGGCAGCCATCGAGGTCTCGCTCGCGCAAGCCCGAGGGTATGAACGTCGCCACGAGTGCGGCGCCGCTCGCTTCAGCACCCACTGAAGCGCCCCTCCGCTCGCCGATTGCGCTTGGTGCGCCGCCCATCCCAACGTTCCGCCCGCCGCTCGTCCCAGCAACTTCGTCCTCCTCCGTGACACACGCCGCTGCTCCGGCGTTTGACCGCCGCCCAAGCCTCGCGACGCGTTCGTCGAGCTCGCCGACGACGTCTCCGGCTGGGACGCCTTCGCTCTCCCGCCGCCCGAGCCTGCATCCCGACTTGCACCCGTCTTCCGCCATGAAGCGCCAGGCGAGCTCCTCATCCGTTGTGTCGAGCTCGGCCGCCCTCTCGCGCTCCGGAACTCTCTCCGCCGGCACGCGCTCGCGGTCCACGACCCTCTCGAACGCGCATCCGCCGCCTCCTGCGGCGGTCGAGACGCGCGTGTACGTCGACGCGAGTTGCGAGCAGTTTGTGCGCGTGAGCGTGACGGACAAGACGCTCGCGGGCGAGGTTGTCGCGTTCGCCAAAGCCAAGGGCGCGCTCGCGAAGGACACGCCGGGCATGGTCGAGGGGGGTTGGGCCCTCTGGGAAGCGTGGCGGTCGACAGGCATTGGTGCGTCTGCCTCTGCTGCCTCCTCTGAGTGCTTTGCTGACGAACTCGGCGAGCTGTGCAGAGCGACCCGTGCGGGAGTACGAGCTCATCGCCGACGTGACCAAGTCGTGGGACCAAGAGGGGAACGCGCTCTTCTTCCGCAGGACGACGATGTGGCCCATCCTCTCGGCGCATGTGCGTGCCTCGTCGTCTGCTTGTCATGCTCTGGCCGCTGACATCGCACGAGCACGTCGACAGGCTCGTCCGCATCCGCCTGCGCCCAAGTCGGGTGCTGTCCAGCTCGAAGTCAAAAAGGGCAAGTGGTCGAAGCGCTTCCTCACCCTCAAAGACGGCACGCTCAGCTACTCGAAGGCCGAGAAGGTGCGCAGCCACCGTCCCTCACCGCCGCAGAGCTCCGCTGACCTTGATCTCGGACACGTTCTCCGCGCGCAGGGCAAGGACGCGACCGTGCTCTGCCAGCTGTCCAACTTCGACGTCTTCCTCGTCTCGGCAGAGCAGGCCAATCGGCTCAAGGCGCCCAAGCCGTTCGTCTTTGCGCTCAAGTCGCGACTCACTCGCGCCCACTTCGAGGAGACGTCCGAGTGGTGCCACTTCCTCGCAACCAAGACGCCCGAGGAGGCCGCGAGCTGGGTCAAGTGCATCACCGAGGCAGGAGTGCGTCTCTTCTCGTACGCCCTGACGGCTGCCGAAGACTGACTCGCCGCGTGCCTTGATCACAGAACGCTTTCGCCCGCATCCGCGAGCAAGCCGTCCTCGGCGCATCATCACCAGCCTCGCCCACGTCTTCGGCCTTCCCCGCTGTTTCTCTCCTCGCCAGCGCCGGCTTCACCGCCAGCGACAGCGTCCCTCCCGTCCCTCCCGTCCACGCCACCAGCTCCACACCGCGCAACCCGCCTTCGCGCCCGATCCCACCTTCCCTCGTCCAGCGCGCTTACACTGCGCCGCTTCCTCCCGCACCTGCAGGCGGCGCACCAGGCGCGTCGCTGTCGCGTGCGGGCACGGTCGCCAAGCCCGACGCGCGTCAGTGGGGCGCGATGGGCCAAGATGAGCGGCAGGAGTGGCTGAGCGCGAGCGAGCGCGCGGCCAAGCAGGCCAAACAGCCTCTCCTGGACCTGTCGCGGTAGGGGCGTTGGAGGGCCGAGCTGTGCGTCGTGTTTGTGTGGTGGTTTCGTGTTTCGTGCGCGCGCGAGGTGGCGGCGCGCGTGTTGTCCCGTTCGTTCCCTCTTGCCTCGTCTGTGTATTCCTCCCTGCCATGCACGGCTGCTCAGAGCGCCTAACCTCTCTTGTTGTAGTGCAATCGAGTCGGATCCTACTTGCTGGCGAGCCGGGTTGTCGAGCAGGAGCGCAGGCCCGGGCGGACCTTCTCAAGAAGCGCGCGCCCAGCTGCTGTGCCTGCTCTCGCTGCTGCCAACGCGCATCACACACGCTCTCGCTCGCTTGCTTTGGGATGTGCACTTGGCGTTTGTTTGTCGACCTAGCGTCGCGGGCACCGTGCGCGGGTGTCTCCTTGCCGGCCCCGCGCAACCTCCTGTCCGCAGCGCGGCCTCATCGCCGTACGGGAGGTTACCCCGCCATCTGTTCGCCCCACTCTTCTCCTCCCTTCACATCACTTTGAGGCGCGATGGAGGATTCGACGGAGAGACTGGCGCTGCCGCTCTTCTCGGGGCGGCTGAGCGAAGAGTGGGCGGCTCACGAGCAGAGGTGCTTCGCCTCGTCCTCCTCGTCCACCATCGATTTAATACGCCCTGACAGATGTCCCTCGCCCGATGCAGGCTCCGCTCGTGGCTCGCGGTGCGCGGCATCCCTCTCCACGCTCACGAAGCGGCCGAGACGCTGTCGCTCTCGCTTGAAGCGCAGGCAGCCCTCGCCTTCGAGCGCGAAGCGGGAGGCGCCGAGAGGTTCGCCTTCGAAACAGCCGTCGAGTGGTGCAGGAACAAGTGGGGCGGCGAGACGAGGCAGAGGTGCGCCTTTCGCACAGCTCGCTTGCTCGAAGGCCGCGCGCTGCAGCTTTTGGCGTCGACCAAGGACGCTGACTCCTGGCCTTATTCCTCTACCGCTCAGGTGGGCAACCGCAGCGGCCGTCAACGCGCTCAATGCTCGGAGCTTTCGTGAGCACGGCAGGCGTCGCGAGGGTGTCAAAGACCTCGTCAACGACCTCGACCTCCTGTTCCTTCAGGCGGGCGTCGCCGACGACGAGGCGCGCAAGCGTGCCTTAATCGGGTACGTCGGATCTGACTCGAGCTGTGTAGCGGGACAGGCGAAACCTGACATCGGGCCTCACGCTTGCAGGTGCTTCTTCGAGTTCCCGCACTGCTTCTCGCGCCTCGCCCGTACCGAGGCGTACGGCGCTGCAATAACTGAGGCCCTCGTCTGGGAGGGCGACATGGTCCGCAAGGAACGCGAGGTCCTCACCGCGCGCGTAAAGCTCTCGTCTGCCGCCGCCCATGCCGCACCGCACTCGCGCCCGATGACGGAGGGCGACATGTCGTCCAGCGACCTTCTCCGGGAGACGCCCGGCCCCGACACGTCCGACGCGGGCGCGGACGCCGCAGCGGACGCCGATGCCGTAGTGTACGAAGGCTCGCGCGCCAAGTCGACCGAGCCGACGCAGGCTTCGGTCGTCTCGACGACGCCGACAGCCACGGCGACGGCGCACCCGACGCTGCTGCACCCGACTCGCTCGCACGAGTCACTCAGTGTCTCGATGTACTCGCACTCGCACGCCCACGCGCACCCGGACGTGCACGTTCACGTGCGCGACGTCGATGGCAATGCCGCTTCGCACGAAGTGCCGCGCGCGCAGACCTCGCTCGGGCACTACGCCGCGTCCGACTCGGGGCATGTCGAGGTGATCCGCCCGCTCTTCTTCGCCGCTGGGCCCCATCCGCACCCGCACCCGCACCAGCCTCCGCCACGCCCCAACTCGTTCTTCGCGGCCGTCACGGCGAGGAACGCGAGCCACCACCTGACTGTCCCCGACGGGCGTGCCTCGTTCTCGACGACGCGGTCCGTCACACCCCCGTTCGTCACCGAGGCGACCTCGTTCCGCTCGTCGTTCCCCTCGACGATCGGCGATGGCCAGACGGACATGTCGCGCATCCTCGCCCTGTACGAGGCGTTCCCGTACCCTGGCGTGGGGTCAGCTCGCGGCGTCTCGCCTGCACAGACGACGACGAGGAGCGAGCCGACGCGCGAGACGGCCGACAAGGTCCAGGTCCAGCAACTGCACCACCACCACCACCAGCAGCAGCAGCAGAGGGCGGTGCTCCGTCGTGTCGGCGGCGGGACCGACGAGCCGCAGTGGCGCTCGGCGACGCAGCTGTACTACGGCCGCCCCGAGCACCAACACCACCAGCAGGTCACCGGCGACAGCCACGGCCGCGTCGAGCGCAAGCGCAAGCCTTCCAAGCTCGCGAACCTCTTCAGGCGGTCGTTCCACGGGCGCGGCAAGTCTCTCGGGAGCGCTGCCGAGCTTGCGAGGCTTGACGAGGAGGGAGGCGGGTCGGGGATGGGCCGCCCGCCGAAGGCGAGGGGCAAAGTTGTGAGGGAGGGGCTCGAGCTGCCGCCGTGAGGCGAGCTCGGTGGCGCTCGTGGACCGCTTGATCAGTGCAGTTGTTGGATCTTTGCTTGACGTTCTTGGTGTACGTTCTTGGTGTAAAAAGGTCTCTCGGAAGATCTCTCGGTGCGTGGCGAGGCGTCGAGAGCGCGCCAAGGGACTGAGAACAGGAGGAACGGCGGCAGCGTTGCACTGAGCAGCTCGTTGTGCACCGCTGACGGGAGGCGAGCCTGCAAGCCGGCTTGGTTGTCAGCGGCGGTAGAGCGAGAAGCAGTGAAGGAAAGAGAACGCACAACCTCCGCCCGGCCTGGCCTGGCGTGACCGGACTCAGGGGCACGAGCCTTAATGTCGCGCCCGCAATCCGCCGCCGCCCGTGTCGTTCCTCCGGCCTGACCTGCGCTCTCTATGACAGGGCCCAGCCGCGGATGCTGCCTCTGGCGCGCTCATCAGAGGACGGGAATGGGCTCCGACTCGACGGCCTCGTTCTCCTCGTCGTAGTCCTCGTAGTCCATCTGCAGGCACGAGCATTCGTCAGAACCACGCTTGAGAGCCCTGTGAACGGACAACTGCCTCGAGGACGCACCATGTCGTAGACGACGCGCACGAGGAGACTGCAGCTCGGGCAGGTCGCCACCTCCTCTCCCTTGGCTAGCTGCGCCTGCATTCGGGTGGACTCGCCGGTCAGCTCGACGAATGTAGAGTGCGGACGCGGAGGATGCGACGGACCCTCGAAATCTCGAAGCGGTCGCCGCAGGGGCAAGGGTAGTGGAAGACCTGGAGGAGGAGAGGGTAGGTCAGCACGACTCGTCCGAGGCAGGAACGCCACAGGGACAGGTGCACACCTTTTTGTCGTTGTCCCACGCAAAGTCTTCGATCTCGAGCTCGTCGTCTGTTGCGTAAAGAGATGGAGATGGGGTTTGTGAGTGAGCTGATGAAGGGCGGTGGCGCGGCGACGCGGGCACGGGGCGGGCGGGGACTTGGAGCAGAGGGTCAAAAGAGGGTGCTGCGTACAGTATGAGACCATGCCCGGCCTAGCTAGAGGTGAGGAGCGAGGGGTGGCGGTGCACGGCGAGATCAAGCCCGGTCGGCGTCCGCGTCTGTTCGCGCGTTGGTGCTCCGCTGTCGCCGCCAACGACAGTGCAGCTCTCGGCGCAGCCCCTCCAGAGCTACAGTCCAGCTGGCACACCGGTCCAGCCAGCGCTCCATCCACCATGGCGCCCTCTCGCTCGGCAGCCGCCTCGCCGCCCCCGGCGCCCGTCAGTCGCCCTCCCGCCGCAGCGTCAAACCGCAGGAGGAGCGCCTCGAGGGGCTCACACGGGTCTATCGGAGGCTCTCACTCGCGCTCCGCCTTCCGCTCGTCCCTCGGCGGCAAGCCTATCCCGCCCCGTCACGGCTCAGCCTCGACCGCCAGGTCCGACTCTGCTCTGTCCGATAGCGAGCACGGCAGTGACGCCGGATTCAGCTTGGGTGGGTGGGGCAGCTACAGCGCCACGAGGGAAGAGCTGCGAGACGGTGCGTCCTCCGCGTTCCCCCTGGAAAGCTGCCCGCACATCCGTCCTACTCTCCGCAGTCGGTGACGGCCAGACCTTATCGCTCACCGCTCACCTCACTCGGCAGGCTCTGCACGACTCGCCAGCCTCTCTCTCGCGGCAGAGTCGGGCTTCCCGCGGCCTGCAGCGACCCCGCCCCTCGCGACGTCGCAGGCGCCCTCGTCCCCCTTCTTCGCCCCCGCGCCGTGCTCCCCCGAATCTCCCCCGACCCCGACTACCGCCAACCCCCTCCCGGCGTCGGGCATTTCTCTCAATCGTCCCTCCGAACTCGCGCAGCGCCTCGCCAGCCCTCCCGGCGCACAAGGCGCGCTCACCTCCACCCGCCTGTCGCCCATTGCCTCCGCCGCGACCTCCCCCACTGCCCCTCCGCCCAAGGTCCTCCCTTCGCCCGAGACTGTCCTCTCGCCTCCTCCGAGGGACGAGCTCGAGGCCGACCCGATCGTCCAGGCCATCGGGACCAGCACCGGCAGCGACGAGCGCACGCCGACCCCGGCGCGCATGCTCAGCGCCGAGCACGAGCGCCGCGACCGCTCCGACTCGGGCTTGCGGCATCGCCACAGTCACCAAGGGCGCGCTGCGAGCCGGTCGAGCGAGCGCAAGGAGCGGTCGCTCGCGCTCGGAGACGAGACGGGCGGGGGAGGGGGCGACAGCGGGGACGAGGACGACGCGCTGCTCGAGGAGAGCCTGGCAGAGGATTCGACCATCACGATCGACCGAGAGCGAGCCCGTCAGGCGCACGCGCACGGACGCGCAGAGGCGGACGAGCACACGCCGCTGCTCGGTGGAGGGAAGGGCGGCGAGGATGGAGACGAGGCGCGCGAGCGGAACCTGCTGCAGCGGGCGAAGGCACGCGCGGGCGCTGCGTTCAAGCTCGCGAAGCAGAAGGGGAGCGAGATCAAGGCAGAGGACGTCAAGGACGCGGGGAAGACGGCCGTGACGAGCATCCCTGCCGTGATTCTCGGGTGCGCCTCCCCTCCCTTCTCCTCTCTCGCTGGAGAACAGGCGAGCCACTGACTCTGTTGCGCACCGCACAGCACCCTCATGAACATCCTCGACGCCATCTCGTACGGCATGATCACGTTCCCGACGAGCGTACCCGCGTTCGCAAACTTTGGCGGCATCGGCGTCTCCATGTTCTTCGTGTCGTGCCTCGTCGCGCAACTCGTCTTCTCTGGCGGAGGATCCATCTTTGCCGCGGGCAACGGCTCCATGATGATCGAGGTCGTCGTGCGTCTCGCCCGTCCCTCCTCGCTCACGCGCTGCCGGGCCGATGACTCACCTTGCCCTCTCCCTTGCAGCCCTTCTACCACTCGATCGTTGGCGTTCTCCAGAACCAAATCGACGACGACGAGACCCTCGTAGCGACGACCATGTTTGCCTTCGCCATGTCGTCCCTCCTGACGGGTCTGGCCTTCGGCACCCTCGGCGCGCTCCGCCTCGGCCGCCTGAGCGAGTTCTTCCCGCGCCACATCCTCGTCGGCACGATTGGCGGCGTGGGCGCTTTCCTGTTCGTGACGGGTTTGCAGGTCTCGGCGAGGCTCGAGGAAGGCAGCGGGTTCTCGCTCGAGCTCGCAAGGCACTTCTTCGAGATTGAGATCCTGCCTCTCTGGGTGCGTCTTTCTCAGCCTTGAGTGGTCGAATGGTCGCGCGGCGCGGCAGGGAGCGCGCGCTCGGGAGACGTCTGCGAAGGTGTCGCCTTCCGGAAGAGCTCACTCACACCCTGACCCCGTCATTCTCCTGCAGACGATCCCGCTCGTGCTCGCCATCGGTCTGCGCCTCATCACTGCCAAGTTCTCGCACCCATTCATCTTCCCGGCATACTTCCTCGCAATCCCGCTCGTCTTCTACGTCGTCGTCCTCTCGGCGCGCGTCCCCGTCGAGCGCCTGCGCGAGCTGGGCTGGGTCTTCGAGGTTGACGGCGTCGACAATGCGTGGTACGAGTACCTGACGCACTTCAGTGAGCCTCATTGCCGGTCCTGCGACGACGAGCCTCGGACTGACCGCGCACGGCTTGCGTTCCGACAGACCTGCGCAAGACGGACTTTGGCGCCCTCGTCGAGACGATCCCGACGCAGCTGGCGCTCGTCTTCTTCGGCCTGCTACACGTGCCCATCAACGTGCCGTCGCTTGCCATCTCGATTGGCGAGGACAACGTCGACACGAACCGCGAGCTCGTCGCCCACGGCATCTCCAACGTCGCTTCTGGGCTCCTCGGCAGCGTGCCCAACTATGTCGTGTACGCCAACTCTGTCCTGTTCATACAAAGCGGCGGCACCACGCGACTTTCGGGCTTCATGCTCGCACTCGGGAGCGTCGGCGTGCTCCTCGCGGGCCCCGGCCTCATCGGGTTCCTGCCCGTATGCGTCGTCTCCGCCCTCATCTTCATCCTCGGGATCGACCTCGTCAAGGAGGCCGTATGGGACACGTACCACCGGGTGTCGTCGTTCGAGTATGCGACCATCTGGATCATCATCCTCACCATGACGGCCTTCGACTTCACGATTGGTCTCGCCGTCGGCCTCATCCTCGCCTGTGTGCGTCTCCTGCCTCCTCTGCAGCTTGTATCACTCACTGACATGATTTGCACCGCGCAGGTCTCGTTCGTCGTCATGTCGTCGCAGCGGCGCGCGATCCGCTCCATCCTGAGCGGCTCGTCCGCGCATTCGACCGTCCGGCGGCATCCCAAGCAGAGCGCTTGGCTCGCAGATGTCGGGCGGCAGATCCGCATCGTCAAGCTGCAAGGGTTCCTCTTCTTCGGCACCATCTCGAACGTCGAAGCTACGGTGCGCAAGCTGCTCGACGCGGCGAGCTGGAGCGACAACCCGATCCGGTTCCTGGTCGTCGATTTCTCCATGGCGAGCGGTGCGTCGGACTCCTCTGCACAGTGCGCCGATGCACATCTCCTGACCCACCGTTGTGACCCCCCACCGCAGGCGTCGACTTTTCGGCCGCCGAGGCGTTCGTCCGCATGCAGCGCCTCCTCGACGAGCGCGGCGTCGTTCTCGTCCTCTGCGGCTGCCCTTACGACTCGCCCGTCGGTGTCGCACTGCGCAGCGTCGACCTGTGGAGCGACTACGCCGAGAGCAAGGTGGTCGTGCTCGAGAACCTCAACGACGCGCTCGAGGTGCGGGATCGCCGCTTCACCAAGGCGATGCGCAGGCTGACACTCTACCATGCACCGACAGCACTGCGAGAACGCGTTCCTGCGCAGCCTTTACTCCAAGACGTTCCGCCCGCCGGCCATCAACCCCAACTCGGCCCATTCGGGCGTCGCCATCGCTTCGCAGATCGGTGCGGCGACCTCCGGCTTCCCCTGCTTGCGGCATTGGCTGATATTGTGACCAACGCAGAGATGCCCAAGGCGGACCTCGACAGCGACATCGAGGGCTTTGCGTCGTCGCCGCGCGCAAACCACCTCCGCGCTGCCGCGAGGGAAACCATGTCGCGTGGTGCGTCTCTTCGCTTCCAGCAGCCTCTGCGGGTGGGAACTGACAGACGTGATCCAACCGCAGCCGAGGTGCCGCAGTCCAAGATGAACTTCCAGCAGCCGCTGCCAATCCTCCTCCAGGCGTTCCAGCCCTACTCGCCCGACCTCAACGAGGACTACTGCTTCGTGCGTCTTTCGCGCTCCTCGACCGAGCTGAGAGCGTGGGCTGACACATCACGCACACGCGCAGCGCCTTGTGCCGTACTTCAAGCGCGTCAACGTCGAGAGGGGGACGGAGCTCTGGGCCCACGGCTCGGAACCCGACGCGTGCGCCTCTTCCTCGTCCATCCTGCTCAGCCCACAGAAGGCTCACCTCGCTCTTAACGCGCAGGTTCTACGTGATCGAGTCGGGCATGCTCCGCGCGCTGTACCGCTTCGCCAACAGCTCCCACACGATGACCGAGTCGATGGTGGCCGGCACGGTCGCGGGCGAGATGTCGTTCTTGTCGCGCACACCGCGCAACACGAGCGTCGTCGCCGAGCGCGACAGCACGCTGTGGCGCATGGACGTCTCGGCGCACGAGGAGCTCGGCCGCAAGGAGGGGTGGCAGTTTGCGCGCAGGTTCGAGGAGGTCGTGCTCAAGATCGCCAACGCCGAGACCGAGGTCCTCATGGCGTGTCTGCATCTCCACAGAAGGCTGCTTGCGTCAGTTGCCGGTACTGACGTTTACGGGACATTCGCGCGCAGGGTCACCTCATGTCGAGTCTGTGAAGATGGGTCGGGGATCCCCATTGCTACGCTTCTTTTGTCGGTCAGTCTCGACGGATGGATTAATCACGCCGCAATCATTCTGGAGCATCTGCGTCCCCTCGGCTTTGTCGCACCAGCGAGTGATGAAGTCCCTTCGCGCGGGGGAGATCGGGCGACTCGGCCGCTCCGCCGCCGCGGGCACACCGCGGACCGTGCGCGCGCCGCCGCGGGCGACTCTGGCGCGCGGGGGCGCCTCCTCTTTTGCTCCCCTTCTCTCTCCTCTGGGACCAACCGCACCCAAGTGGTTGGCCTGGAAAGGAGAAAGCTCTGTGAAAACACGCCTGTGCACTGCTAGCACTGCGTCCGGCAAGCCCAGCGCGTTCAGCGAGGCATCTCGCCGTCGAGTCGGTCGCGCCGTCGACCCGCACCCCGCGGTCCTCCTTCAGCCTGCCCCCGATCCCTTCGTCAGTCCCGCCGTCGTGATCAGCACCATCGCAGCACTCGGTATTGGTCATTCAGCAGCCCAGGCGAGCGGTGAGCGACGAGGGAGGCGACGGGGGGTCGAGCTGACGAGCACAGACCCATCCAGTTCTCGGCTCGTCCTGCCTCGAGCACTGCTCGCAGGAGCTAGGTGTGTTGCTGTAGCGGCTTGTTGGACCGCTAGAGCTGCACTGGACTTTGCCCTAGCCCTCCCGCGGTCGCTGCGGCCGAGGACTGGCGGCCCGAGTTCATCTCTTCCCCGCGGTCGAGCCAGGACACTTTGCACCGCTCGCTTCTTCTCCTCTTCCCTCTCTCTCTTCATCCGCTGCATGGTCCCGGGAGGCCGCTAGACGCTCTCAAGGGAACCGACACTTGCTGCCTGGCTCAAACCCACTCGCTCCACACGCTCTCCCCCAGCTGTCACAGCTCCTCCCCTCCCGGCCGAACCTCCCTCCCGCCTTTCGCGCCAAGTCTTCCCTCGCCTGCCACCTAGCAGCCCCCCCCCCCCATCGGTACCCGTAGAAAGGCCACCACCCACCCACACCAGACAAGCAGCGAACATGACGACCTCGCCGCCTCCTCTCGACCTCGCCGCCCCCCCGGCCTCGGTCGTCGCCCTCCCCTCGCGCCCTCCCTCGCCGTCTGTCCGCATCTCGGGTCGCCCCGTCCAGCCCATCGTCTCTCCGCCGTCCCAGGAGATTGCCGCGGCGTACCCGGGTCCCGATGCCGAGCTGAAGGGCGCCGCCGCCCCGATCCAGACTGAGCGCATGCTCCTTGAGCTCGCCGACGGCAGCGCCTACGAGGGCTACAGCTTCGGTGCCGACAAGAGCATTGCCGGCGAATGCGTCTTCCAGACCGGTGCGCTGCAGTGCTCGATCACGGCGGACCAGCGAGAGCGCCCCGGCTGACCTCCACCCCACTTCCCTCCAGGCATGGTCGGCTACCCCGAGTCGTTGACCGACCCGTCGTACGCGGGCCAGATCCTCGTCCTCACGTACCCGCTCATCGGATCGTACGGCGTCCCCAAGCGCCCCACCAAGGGCGCCAACCCGGCCGACCTCCCTCGCGAGTTCGAGTCGTACAAGATCCACGTCGCTGGTCTCGTCGTGAGCAACTACTCGGGCGCTGGCCAGGACTTCTCGAACCACGCCGCGCACTCGGAGCTCGCCGAGTGGCTCAAGGAGGAGGGCATCCCGGCCATCTACGGCGTCGACACGCGCGACCTCACCAAGAAGCTGCGCGAGCGCGGCTCGACCATCGGTCGCCTCAGCCAGCGCAACAAGGGCGTCGACGCTCGCGGTGCCGCCCAGGACTGGCGCGCCGCGTACGAGCAGATCGAGTACCACGACCCGAACGCCGACAACCTCGTCGCCGCCGTCTCGGTCCCGCAGCCGGTCCTGTACAAGGCTGACGCAGGCGTCGAGCCGCTTCGCCACCCCTCGGGCCGCAACCTGCGCGTCCTGTGCGTCGACGTCGGCATGAAGTACAACCAGATCCGCTGCTTCACCAAGCGCGGCGTCGAGCTCAAGGTGGTCCCGTACGATTACGACTACCTCTCGTCGTCCGAGGAGCCGTTTGACGGCCTGTTCGTCTCGAACGGTCCCGGCGACCCCGCGACCCTGACGTCGACGACGACCATCCTCGCCAAGGCCCTCGAGGCGGCTCGCTTCCCCATCTTCGGCATCTGCCTCGGCCACCAGCTCCTCGCGCGCGCGAGTGGCGCGAGCACGCTCAAGCTCAAGTACGGCAACCGCGGCGCCAACATCCCCTGCACGTCGCTCGTCTCGGGCCGATGCTACATCACGTCGCAGAACCACGGCTACGCCGTCGAGCCCAAGTCGCTCAAGAGCGGCTGGAAGGAGCTCTTTGTCAACGCCAACGACTCGTCGAACGAGGGCATCTACTCGACCGAGCGCCCGTTCTTCTCGGTTCAGTTCCACCCCGAATCGGCCCCTGGCCCGCGCGACACCGAGTTCCTCTTCGACACCTTCATCGGCGCCGTCCAGCGCAGTCTCGAGCAGCAGGCACGCGGCGAGCAGCTCACGGGCGCCGTCACTTTCCCCGGCGGCGACGCGGCCGAGAACGCGGCCAAGACGCCTCGCGTCGACGTCCGCAAGGTCCTCGTCCTCGGCTCGGGTGGTCTCTCGATCGGTCAAGCCGGCGAGTTCGACTACTCGGGCTCGCAGGCCATCAAGGCGCTCAAGGAGGAGGGCATCTACACGATCCTGATCAACCGTACGCTCTCTCCCCTTTCTTGTCCTCTTCTCTTGACGAGCACAGAGCGCTGACCCACGCTCCTCTCTCCTGTGCACAGCCAACATTGCGACGATTCAGACGAGCAAGGGTCTCGCCGACAAGGTCTACTTCCTCCCCGTCACGGCCGACTCGGTCCGCAAGGTCATCGAGCACGAGCGCCCGGACGGCATCTACGTCACCTTTGGTGGCCAGACGGCTCTCCAGGTCGGCATCAAGCTCAAGGACGAGTTTGAGGGCCTCGGCGTCAAGGTCCTCGGTACGCCGATTGAGACCATCATCACGACCGAGGACCGCGAGCTGTTCGCCCAGGCCATGGAGGAGATCGGCGAGAAGTGCGCAAAGTCGGCCGCGGCCGAGAGCATCCCGGAGTGCCTCGACGCCGCTCACGACATCGGGTACCCGGTCATCGTTCGCGCCGCCTTCGCGCTCGGCGGTCTCGGGTCCGGGTTCGCCAACAACGACAAGGAACTCGTCGAGCTGTGCACCAAGGCGTTCGCGACGTCGTCGCAGGTTCTCGTCGAGCGCAGCATGAAGGGCTGGAAGGAGATCGAGTACGAGGTCGTGCGCGACTGCCGCGACAACTGCATCACCGTCTGCAACATGGAGGTGAGCCCGTCTCCTCTCTCTCTCTCTCTCTCTTTGAGTGCCAAAGCCCACAACGCTGACGCGCTCGCGCTCGCAGAACTTTGACCCGCTCGGCATTCACACGGGTGACTCGATCGTCGTCGCGCCGTCGCAGACCCTGTCCGACTCGGACTACAACATGCTCCGCACGACGGCAGTCAACGTCATCCGCCACCTCGGCGTCGTTGGCGAGTGCAACATCCAGTATGCGCTCAACCCGTACTCTCAGGAGTACTGCATCATCGAGGTCAATGCCCGTCTGTCGCGCTCGTCGGCCCTCGCGTCCAAGGCGACGGGCTACCCGCTCGCCTACACGGCCGCCAAGCTCGGTCTCAACATCCCCCTCAACGAGGTCAAGAACTCGGTCACCAAGAACACGTGCGCGTGCTTCGAACCGAGTCTCGACTACTGCGTCGTCAAGATCCCGCGCTGGGACCTCAAGAAGTTCACGCGCGTGTCGACTGCCCTCGGCTCGTCGATGAAGTCTGTCGGCGAGGTCATGGCCATCGGCAAGACGTTTGAAGAGACGCTCCAGAAGGCCATCCGCTCGATCGACCCGTCCTTTGCCGGCTTCAGCAAGGTGCGTCGCGGCTCGCCTTGCTTTCCCTCGCTCGCTCGGGGCCCTTGGGCTGACCCCCTCTTCTCTGTTCTCTCCCCCTGCGCAGAACGCGTACCCGGACGACCAGATCGACGAGGAGCTCGCCAAGCCGACTGACCGCCGCCTGTTTGCGATCGCCAACGCGCTGCACAACGGCCGCACCGTCGACGAGATCCACAAGCTGTCCAACATCGACAAGTGGTTCCTCCGCAAGCTCGAGCACATTGTGCGCATCGACAAGACCGTCCAGTGCGTCTCGTCTGCCGCTTGCCCCCTCTGCGCTTGACCCCGAGGCTGACCTCGCCCTCTCTCTCCCTCCGCAGGAAGTACACCGCGTCGCAGCTCCCTGCCGAGCTCCTCCGCACGGCCAAGCGCCACGGCTTCTCGGACGTGCAGATTGCCAAGATGCTCAACTCGAACGAGCTCGCCGTGCGCCGCCTCCGTCTCGACTTTGGCATCACGCCCCGCGTGAAGCAGATCGACACGGTCGCCGCCGAGTTCCCGGCCTTCACCAACTACCTCTACATGACGTACAACGGTGCTGGGCACGACGTCGACTTCTCGGACAAGGGCATCATGGTGCTCGGCTCCGGCGTGTACCGCATCGGCTCGTCGGTCGAGTTCGACTGGTGCGCCGTGCGCGCGATCCGCACCATCCGCGACCGCGGGTTCAAGACGGTCATGGTCAACTACAACCCCGAGACGGTCTCCACCGACTACGACGAGGCCGACCGCCTGTACTTCGAGGTCATCTCGCTCGAGACGATCCTCGACATCTACGAGGCCGAGGCGTCGTCCGGCGTCGTCGTGTCGATGGGCGGCCAGACGTCCAACAACATTGCGCTCCCGCTGCACCGCCAGGGCGTCAAGATTCTCGGCACCTCGCCCGAGAACATCGACATGGCCGAGAACCGGTACAAGTTTTCGCGCATGCTCGACAAGCTCGGCGTCGACCAGCCCTTGTGGAAGGAGCTCTCGACGATGGAGGCCGCCCACGAGTTCTGCAACAAGGTAGGCTACCCGGTCCTCGTGCGCCCCTCGTACGTCCTGTCCGGTGCGGCGATGAACGTCGTCTACTCGGGCGACGACCTCGACGCCTACCTCAACCAGGCGGCCGCCGTCTCGCGCGACTACCCGGTCGTCGTCACCAAGTACGTCGAGGAGGCCAAGGAGATCGAGATGGACGCCGTCGCGCGCGACGGCAAGCTCGTCATGCACTACGTCTCGGAGCACGTCGAGAACGCCGGTGTGCACTCGGGCGACGCGACCCTCATCCTCCCGCCCCAGGACCTCGACCCGGAGACGGTGCGCCGCATCGAGGAGGCGACGGCCAAGATTGGCGCCGCCCTCAACGTGTCGGGCCCGTACAACATCCAGTTCCTCGCCAAGAACAACGAGATCAAGGTCATCGAGTGCAACGTGCGCGCCGCGCGCTCGTTCCCCTTCGTGTCCAAGGTGACCAACGTCGACGCCATCGAGATGGCGACCGACATCATGCTCGGCCTCCCCGTCACGCCTTACCCCGAGCTCAACCTCCCCAAGGACTACGTCGGCATCAAGGTCCCCCAGTTCTCTTTCGGCCGTCTCGCTGGCGCTGACCCGATTCTCGGTGTCGGTGCGTCTACGCTCTTGCCACTTTCGCGTCGAGGCACTCTCTCTCATGAATGACGCGAGCTGACTCCGTACGCTGCCCTGCGCAGAGATGGCGTCGACCGGTGAGGTTGCGTGCTTCGGCAAGGACAAGTACGAGGCGTACCTCAAGGCTCTCCTGTCGACGGGCATGCGCATGCCCGAGAAGAACATCCTCTTCTCGATCGGCCAGTACAAGGAGAAGCTCGAGATGCTCCCTTCGATTCAGAAGCTGCACTCGCTCGGGTACAACATCTTTGCGACGAGCGGCACCGCCGACTTCCTCCAGGAGCACGGCGTCCCCGTCAAGTACCTCGAGGCCCTCGACGACGAGGACGACCGCGCGGCGCAGAAGTCCGAGTACTCGCTCCGCGAGCACATCGCCAACAACCTCATCGACTTGTACGTCAACCTGCCGTCCAAGAACAGGTACCGCCGCCCGGCGAGCTACATGTCCAAGGGCTACCTCTCGCGTCGCATGGCCGTCGACTTTGCCGTGCCCCTCGTGACCAACGTCAAGTGC
This sequence comes from Rhodotorula diobovata, assembly GCA_006352295.1. Lineage (NCBI taxonomy): Eukaryota > Fungi > Basidiomycota > Microbotryomycetes > Sporidiobolales > Sporidiobolaceae > Rhodotorula > Rhodotorula diobovata. The sequence goes on along the minus strand of SOZI01000045.1, from coordinate 69,635 downwards.
GCCAAGCTTCTCATCCAGGCCCTCGCGCGCAACCCGTCGCTCGCCATCTCGAACGTCGACTACAAGACCTCGTCGCACACGGTCGTCCTCCCCGGCTTCATCAACACGCGCTGCTTTGTGCCGGGCCTCGCCGTGCCTGGCTCGAGCGACTTTGCAAAGGCGACCGAGGCTGCCCTCGCCGGTGGTTTCACGACGGTCCAGGTCCTCCCCGTCGGCGACAAGTCGAGCGTGACCGACCGCGCCTCGCTCGACGCCGCGCGCGACAATGCGGCCGCCGCCGCGTGCGACTACTCGCTCTCGATCGCCGGCACTGCCGACAACGCGGGCAGCCTCACGGCCGAGCTCATCGGCGCCGCGCGCACGCTGTTCCTCCCCGCGTCGAACCTGTCGGCTTCGCCGGACAAGGTGTCGACCGTCGCGGCGCACTTCCAGGCGTGGCCGCTCAACAAGCCGATCGTGACGGACGCGCGCACTACCGACCTCGCGTCGGTTCTGCTCCTCGCGAGCCTCCACGGCCGCAGCGTGCACGTCACCAACGTCCAGACCGAGAACGACATCCAGCTCATCGGCCTCTCCAAGGACAAGGACCTCAAGGTGACGTGCGACGTCTCGGTCTACTCGCTCTTCTTCGCCCAGGAGCAGTACCCGGGCGCGACGTGCCTCCCGACCGCCAAGGACCAGGCCGCCCTGTGGGCTCACCTCGAGACGATCGACGTCTTTGCCGTCGGTGCGCTCCCGTACCGCCTCGCGACCGAGCTCGACAAGCCGTACTCGCCCGCGGCCGGCCACGAGGAGTCGATGCAGCTCCTCCTCTCGGCGGTGACCGAGGGCCGCCTCACGCTCGACGACCTCACCTCGAGGCTGTCGGAGAACCCGCGCGCCATCTTCGACCTTCCGCCCCAGCCGGCTGACACGTACGTCGAGGTCGAGATTGACCGCACCGTCGTCGTCCCCAAGCGCTCCTACTGGTCGCCTCTCGAGGGCAAGAAGGTCGCTGGCGCCGTCCACCGCGTCGTCCTCCGCGGCACCACCGTCCTCCTCGACGGTGTTGCATCCAAGGTGTCGCTCGCCGGCCGCGACCTGTCGGCCCTCGCCGGTGCGAGCAAGGCCGAGCGCCGCCAGGCGCGCTTCTCGGTCTCGGCGACCCGCCCGTCGCTCCAGTCGCTCGGCTTCCCCTCGAAGGAGTCGGTCCAGTCGCCGTCGACCCCGTCGGTCGCGCCCGCCGCCCTCGCCGCCAAGTCGCCCAAGCTCGGTGCCCGCTCGCCGCGCCTCGAGGCGTCCGACCACATGCTCCAGCCCAGCCTCATGTCGCTCGCCGCCCCGGTCTCGTCGGCGGTCGTCCCGGCGTCGCCGATGGCAGGTCTCCTCAAGCTCTTGTCGCAGTCGGCGCGCGCGTACCACCGCCGCCACGTCCTCTCGGTGCGCGCCTTTACGCGCGACGACCTGCACACGCTCTTTGGCGTCGCGTCCGAGATGCGCATGCTCACTGAGCGTGGCATCCCGATCGACATCATGCGCGGCCGCGTCCTGGCCAACCTCTTCTACGAGCCGTCAACTCGCACGTCGTGCTCGTTCGAGGCGGCCATGGCTCGCCTCGGTGGCTCGACGGTGACGGTCACCCCGGGCACGTCGTCGGTCGTCAAGGGCGAGTCGCTCGCCGACACGGTCCGCACCCTTGGCTGCTACTCGGACGTCATCGCCCTCCGCCACCCTGCCGCCGGCTCGGCGCAGGAGGGCGCTCGCTACTCGCCCGTGCCCATCATCAACGCGGGCGACGGCATTGGCGAGCACCCGACTCAGGTGCGTTGGGTCTCTCCTGCGATTGTCCTCTCTCATGTTCACCTGGCTGACCTTGCCTTCTTCTCCACCTCGCTCGCAGGCCTTCCTCGACATCTACACGATCCGCGAGGAGCTCGGCACGGTCAACGGCCTCACGATCACCATGGTCGGCGACCTCAAGAACGGCCGCACCGTGCACAGCCTCGTCAAGCTCCTCTCGCTCTACTCGATCTCGCTCATCTTTGTCGCCCCGCCGTCGCTCTCGATGCCCGAGTCGGTCAAGGCCGAGGCTGAGAAGGCGGGCATCCCCGTTCTCGAGACGACGTCGCTCGCAAGTGTCATTGGCCGCACCGACGTCCTGTACGTGACGCGCGTCCAGCAGGAGCGCTTTGACACGCTCGAGGAGTACGAGGCGGTCAAGGACGCCTACGTCATCAACAACGAGGTCCTTGCGAACGCCAAGGAGCACACGATCGTCATGCACCCTCTGCCGCGCAACCAGGAGCTCGACACGGCCGTTGACGTGCGTCCCTTCCTCCTTCTCCTTCTCGCCCGTTAGGCCTCGAGCGTCTCGATTGCGGTGCTGACGCTTCTCTCTGTCCCTAGTTCGACCAACGCCGGGCAGCATACTGGCGCCAGGCCCGCTACGGCCTCTTCGTCAGGATGGCTCTCCTCAGCCTCGTCTGCGGCTCTCCTCCTTCCAGCCTTCCCTAGATGCACTGTGATATATCTTTCTGTAATTTGCATGAGGACCTCCTCGCCTTCCAGCTCACTCGATCGCTGCGAGCCTCGAGAAGCCCCGCCGAGCGACTTGAGAAGGTCCCCGAGCGCTTCTCGACCTCACCCTCTCCCGAGTACGGTCACGCTCCGCCACAAAGATTCGGCAGAGCGAGCAGAGAGGGAGTCGCGAGCTCAGCAGGAGCAGGTTCTCGCTCGGGAAGGACCCGCACGCGGTCGACCGCCGTCGGGGCCTGAGCGAGCTCGCGCTCTGTCTCTCTTTTCCTTTCTCTCTCTCTCTGCTCGACCACCCGAGTTTGGATGCACAAGCAGATCTGGTTCGCAGAGCAAGGAAGAGAGGGAACTACTGACGCCGCGCAAAGGGAAAGGGTCTTGATCGAGAACTGCAACTGCGAGGGCAACGACGGGGCGTCAAGGTCACGTCCTCGGGCGACGAGTCGAGTGCAAAGACAGAACGCACGCTGACGTCGTCACGTCTTTTCCTTCTTCTCCTTGCGCCGAGCAAAGTCGGCCTTGTACCGCTCGAGCGCCGCTGCGCGGTCGGTCGGGCCGAGATAGAGGTCGTCGTCGAGCTCTTCGACGGCCTGGAGGAGCTCGGCGTCGGCCTCGGCTGGGATGTCGTCCTCGGCATCGGGAACGTAGCGGCGGGACGATCGAGCCGGTGGGCCCGGGGATGCGGTCGATGCGCGAGGGTCGGGTCGGGTCGAGGTCGCGGCGCGCGACGTTGAGGCTGCGCTCGCGCTGTTGGACGAAGCGCTCGTCGGCGAGGCGACGGCCTGGGCAGGCGACGAGGAGGGCGCGACGCGGCGGCGGCGAGCGGCCGGCTCGTCGTCGTCGTCGGTTGAGGGCGGGTCGTGCGCAGGTCGCCGGCTGTAGTTCTGCGCGCTCAGGTCGGGAAACTTACTGTCGGCGGCCTCGCCGAGGACCGGTCTCGACAGGGCACGAGCCTCGGTGATCCACGAGTTGCCGCAGCCGAGGCCGTTGGGCCAGAGCGAGCCGGCTCGGTGCCGCTCCTCGTGCTCGTTGCGGGCTTTCGGCGTCGCGAAGGAGAAGGGACACGTCTGCGTTCGAGTGAGGCGTCAGCAGGTCACTCGACGAAGAGGAGACGAGCCGAGGAGAGGAGAGAGGGGCCGTACGCACCTCGAGCGAGCAGAGGAAGCGCTCCGAATGCTTGTTGACGTTGTGCTGCCGCATGTCGGCGATGCTCTTCTGGGTTGTGAAGAGGCAGCCCTGCGTAGCGCGTGGACGACGAGTCAGCTCGCGCACGGCGAGGAGGGGCCAAGCCGAGCGACGCACCATCGAGCACCGACCGAGACACTTGGCGCGCGAGTTGGTCGACCCGCGGTGGTAGATGACGTCGTCTTTGCGGCCGACGTACGTGCAGCCCTGCGGGATGCGCATGAGCGTCAGCAAGGTCGCTCGCTGTGCAGAAGCTTGAGGAGAGACGCAGAGACACGTACATTGCGCCCGCAGCGCCACCAACCGTACCAGCGAGTCGGCTCGGCGTTCTGCGGCTGCGCTGCCTTGCCCTTAACTACCGGCGTCGCCCTCAAAGTCGAATTCGACCGCTTCTTGGACGTACCTGCTCGAGCGCGCGTCTCAGAATCAGCTCAAGAGCGAGGAGGGCGGGAGCGGGAGGGACGCACCACTCGCTCGCCGGAACTCGCCGCCGTGAGCACGTGAGGCCTTCGAGATCTTGGTGCGCCGAATCCTGCCGGTCGGCAGCATGTTGAGGAAGAGGTCGACGTCGTCGGCGATGAGGTCCGCGTTGCCCTGGCCGCGCAGCTCCCAGTCGAGCCCTTGCTGGAGCTCTGCGGCCGTAAAGTGCAGCGGGCGGACGGCGGTACCGCCGCGCGTGACGATGATGTCGGTGTCGGCGCGCAGGTACGAGACCAGCGTGTTCTCGAGCGCCGAGAGCGACGTCGTGACGGCCTCGACGCCGAGCCAGACGAGCACGTCGGCGAGCCGGGCGTCGCGCAGAAAGGCGACGCCGGTCTCCTGGGGCTGCAGAAGAGGTGCCGAGCGGGCCCAACGAGCGGGCGACTCGTTCGCGCCGCCGAACGCGAGGTACTGCCTCAGCTCCGCGGGCCTGGTTGGCGTCGGCCAGATCTGGCGGAGCGCCCTCGCAGCATCGGCGCGGTAGTGCGCAATGTCGCCCGCCGCGTTGGCCTGCGACGCGGGCGACGAGTGCGGGTGGTACTGCGGGCGCGCACGAGACTGGCGGAAGAGGCTGCAGACGAGGCGGACGGGCGAGGTGGACGGAATCGGGTGGGAGACCCTAGGCCGTGGCAGACCCGAGCCCGAGCTCGACGGCGAAGCCTGGCCCTCATGGCGAGGAGCTGCGGCGGTCGATGGCGAAGCAGACGAGGGCAGACGGGCACCGGGGCGAGGCGGCGGCTCGGCGCGGCGAAGAGGTGGCGAGGGGGCGCCTGCTTGAGCGGCGGCGGTGCGTGGCTGAGGCCGCGGAAGCGCATGCGGCGAGGGGGACCGACGGCGAGGCGAAGTGGGCGAGAAGGAAGGCGTCGGCGAGGGTGGGGAAGTGCGACGGCGCGTGGCTGGGTTGGCGTCGAGACGGTCTGCGAGCAGCGTACGCCGTGAGCGCCTTCCACTCGGACGTCGGGAGGAAGGTCGGCGAGACGCACCAGAGCCGTCCTGCTCGTTGTCGATCCTGTCGCGAGGCTGCGAACCCGTGCTCGCGGGCGCAAGCTGCGCGGCGCTCGCCCTCGCACCCGCTCCCGACAGCTCGCCGCCGCCCTCGCCCTCACCGAGCGCAGCAAGAGCGCGCTCCTCGATGGCGCCGCTGTCGGCGCCCGCCTTCGAGCCCGCTCCGTCGGCGTTGCCGCTCGCCGCAGCCCCGGGTCCCGCCGCCGCCGCCGCCGCCGCCGCCGCTCCGCCGAGGGCGCGTCCCGCGCTTGCTCCTCTCACGCTGCTCGGCCTGGGGCTGGCGGGGCCGTGCAGTGAGCCGGCTGCCGTCTGCGGGCGAGGGTGCGGCGTCGTCGTCGGGCGAGTCGGAGCGAGTGGGGAACTGGGAGGGCGAGGAGGGGCCTGCACCAGCCGGATCCGGGGCCGGTGTGCGGAAGGGACGGCGTCGCGGGGTGTATGCGATGCTGCGTCGGCTGCGCGGAGGGCGCTGATGAGGGAGGGCGGCAGCGGTCGAGCGCTGGCGGCCGCGGTGAGGAGGGAGGCGGCGAGAGACGGGTGCCCGGGTCGGTCGCGCTGCTGCTCGTTGTTTGCTGCCTGCTTACTCTTCGGCTGGACGAGCACGGGTGGAGGAGGGACGGCGGGCGGCTGGTTGTTGATGTTGCGCGGTGCGAGGGCGGATCTCGGCGTCGGCGAGGGCGAGGGCGGCGGTGCTGCGGCCGGCGCCGAGGAAGGAGCGTTCATGGGCACCAGGAGCAGGTGCGCTAGCCCCTGGGCGGTCGGGTGCAGCGGTTGGAGTGAGGGCGGGTGAGGAAGAGTGGCGGGGGAAGGAGCGTGCGTCGTCGGCACGCGCCGCTCAGCTCGTGCCCCTCCGCCTGGCCGGCTTTTGGGCAGTCCGCGGCTTCTCCAGACGATCGAGCGGTGTCACACCCGCCTCGCCGCAGTCGACGACGCTGCATTCGCTCGTGCCGTGGTCGGCCTCGTCGGGTCAGCGGGGCGAAGGTGTGCAGAGATGGGGCTCGTCCCGCCTTGCACCGGCTTTAGTGAGCGCTTGAACTCTCCGTGCTCCTGCTGCAAGACCTGTCCCTGCTCGGGGCGGCGAGCCACCAGCAGGGTCCGTGCGCACTGCCGCCGCCCCACTTGCGCCGCCCCACGCTCGAGCGAGCTTCACTTCCTTCCGCTCTCTCTCGCAGCTGCCATCGACATGAGCTCGCTGCCGGACCACCACATCGTTGCCCTCACAGGCCTCTCTGGCAAGATTGACCTGCAGAACGTGCGCCCTGTCTCTCGCCGCCGTCCTCCTTCGCCTCGCAACGCGGACTGACGACTCCCTCTCGGCCCGATGCTCGCAGACTCGCACGACGCCGTACACGTGGGCGTTTGACTACGGTGCTGAGTACCTCGGCCGACTGGACCGTAACCCGCGTCTCGTGTGCGTGCGCGCTGCTCGTCGTCGCTCTTGAAGAGTCGCCCTCGCTGACCTCCTTCCCTCCAGCTTCCTCGCGTTCTCTTCATGGGACCACGCCATGGCCGCCATTGACGCCCTCGACGGCGTCGAATTCCCCAACCCAGCATCGCCAAGCGAGCTAATCGAGCTCAAAGCAACCGTGCGCCTTCTTCTCCTCTTCCTCCCCCTCATCGTGCTTCTCTTCGAGGCTCGTTCGAGCAGCTTCAACACGATGCTGACCTTGCACTCACTACACAGTATGGCTTCACGTCGACCTTCTTCTTCAAGCGTCCCGAGGTCGAGTCGGTCACGAACACGTGCGACTTGCGCAACCGCCAATCGATCCCGCGCAACAGCGCCTACAACCCGCCCGCAGCCGAGGTCTCGATCGTGCAGCACCGCCTTCTCGAGCTCGCCATCGACGCCTCAAGCGCGCACGAGCCTGCGGCGACCGCGGTGGCGGCGGCGCCGTCGCACCTCGAGGCGACCCCTATGACGGTCGAGCCGGCACCTGACGAGCACGTCGCTCCCGGCGCAGAGTCGTCGGCGCCTGCAGATGACGACGTCAAGATGGGCGACGCGCGGGACCAAGACGCGCAGGCGAGCATGACGGCCAGCTCGAGCGCGGCGACAGCCCTCGTCGCCGTGGTGCAGCCCCGCTCGGTCGTCGACGGCGCCCCCTCCTGCGGCTCCTCCGCGCCAGCAGCACTCGGTGCCGAGCGCAACGGCCCCAGTCGACCCGTCTGAGACGGCCTCGTTCGTCCAGCCGTCGTCTTCGTCGCACAAGGTCGACCAGCCGGCCCTCGTCGACCCCGCGCAGGCCGAGCAGACGCCCTCGGCTCGCTCAAGCGCCGAGCCGCCTCGCATGGTCCTTGCGGTCAAAGGGCAGGCGAGCTCAAGCAGCGGCGACGACGCGCCCGCAGGCGCAAGGTCGTTCCTCATCGCCATCCCGATCTCGCCTCTCTCGGCCCGCATGGGCAAGGCCGGGCTCATGCACCAGGTCCACCTCCACGACTCGCCCGACTTTGCGCACTTTGAGCCGAGCTCGACATGCATCGGCATCCTCGGTGTCCCGCAGGCGTCGCTCAAGCTCGTCGAGCCGTCTTCTCCAAACGCCGCCGACGCCCGCCGGGCGCTCGTCCTCCGCATCGCTTCGGCCTGCGGCATCGCCGTTCGGGCCATGTACGTGGAGCCTCGGGAGAGCCGTCGTGGCTTACCTAGCTGACCTCTCTGAGCCTTTTTGCGCAGCCTTTCCATCGACGTTCGCCCGGCGACCTCGAAGCCGAGGGGCCCTTTGGCGATCCGCAAGTCCATCGTCCTGGTCCACCTCGACGAGAAGGTGCTCGCTCTCTCGAGGGACGAGTGCGTTATGAAGGGCAAGCACGCCTGCACGCGTTTCTTGGAGGCAGGCTAACCGCCTCTCGGCGAGCGGTGGCGGAGGCGGGCCGTAGTGCGGGTTTGTGCAAGGCCATGTTTGTGGGCCAGTAGCAAGAGCGAGCATCGAAAGCGCCTCGAGAATAGCTCGCGCTGTGGCGGCCGCAGCAGCAGCGAGCGTCTCGACGAGGTGAGAGGAGGAGGAAGGGGACCGTTGTAGCAGGGAGACAGTAGCTGCAGCGACGCTCTCGCTAGACCCTAGACCGAGAGGGGAGAGAGATGGTGGATTCCAAGAGAGAGAGGCTATGTACCAAGAGGGGGAGGGGGAGGGCGCGCCTCGCGCGCGCGGCGACCGGACCGCCAACCGCGGCTCCAGCTGGCACACCGTGCGCGCGCCTCGGAGGCTCCTCCTCGCTCGCCATCGCCTCGAGCCTCAGCGAACGTTCTGCACAGCACTCGTGGCCTGCAGCTCGAGAGAATGCAGTCGTCGAGCGGTCCGGGCTGGCCTAAAGCGAGAGGTGAGATTTGAGGGCTCTCCTCCTCGAGCGCCGAGAGGTGCGGCGAAATCCTCAGGACCTGCCCTTGTTCTCGCTTGGCCGTCGAACCGACGTCTCTAGTCGTCGACTGAGAGACGCTCAGCTAGAGAGAGGCACGATCGAGTGGAGCAAAGTGACCTTCTCGCGCACGGCAGAGCGACAGCGCGGCAGAGCGACTGCGCGCCACCGCTGTCCGCCCCGTGCCTCGACCTTCGCAAGTCGCGCGTGCGAGCGTCGTCCTGGGGCGCACGCCGGCACAGATCCGAGACCTCACGCGAGACGGCAGGAGCTAAGCCGAGGACGCGAGAGGAGTGCAGAGAGACGCTCGGGACTCGCCGACGACGCTGGCGAGCGCGAAGCCATCCTCGACAGCTGCGCAGTGCTCGTGGACGCTCAGTGACTTGCAGATCAAACGAAGATGGACGAGGAGGCGCTACAAAGGTACAAGCGAAGCGAGAACGACGACGACAGACACCGGCAGGCGAGGGCATTGTGTGGTTTGTACGAGAGGCGAGGCGAAGGCGAGACCGGGGGGGATACCAGGTGAGCTGCGCGGTATACTGCACTGCAGCCGGTGCGTGCGAGAGCCAAGCGAAGGAAGGGGTCTCGAGAGAGATCGCTCTACATCGACTCCTGGAGGTCGTGGACGAGGTCCGACACCTCGGCGAGCTCCTCCTGCAGCTCGTGCTTGAGCGACGCGATCTCGTCCTTCAGGTCCTCGATGAAGGCGTCGACCATGCTCGACTCGACAATGTCGACCTCCTCGGTGCGCCACTTGCCGCGCTTCGGCGCGTCGTGCGAGGCGGGCGCCGTGTAGTTGTTGAACGAGAGGATGTCGGGCGAGCCGGTGGGGAGGTCCTGCAGATTTGCGCGCGGTCACATCGTCAGTCCCAGGTCGCACGTGTGCCTGAGGCAGAGAAAGAGACGGAGGCAGAGAGAGACGCACGTGGAGCACGCCCTTGGTGCCAATCTTGAGCATGGCCTTCTTGAGTGCCTTGGGCGAGAGGATGTGGTCCTCGGGCTTGCCGACGAGGCCGCCAGCTTTGCCGAACGCGAACTGGCCGATCGCCTGGGCGAACGACGGCTCGCGCTGCGCCTCGAGCTGGAGAGCCTCCTCGAGCGCGGCCGACGCCGCCCACTCGGTGCCGAGCATGTAGGCGGCGAGACCGGCAATGTGCGGCGAAGCCATCCTGGAGGGGACAGAACAGAAGACCAGAGGTCAGCCTCGATCAAGCAGCTCGGCGGAGGGAAGGGAGCGAGAGAAGACGCACGAGGTGCCCGAGATGGTGTTGATCGAGCGGTTGCCCGAGTTCCAGATTGACAGGATGTTGAGACCCGGCGCAAAGATGTCGACGCACTTGCCGTGGTTGGAGAAGTAGGCGCGCTCGTCGGCGATGGTCGACGCGCCGACGGTGATGGGGCCCTCGGCCGCAGCGGGCGAGTAGCCGCACGCGTCACGGTTGTCGTTGCCGGCCTGCAGAGTTCCGGATGCGTCAGCATGCTTTTGAAAGGAAGAGAGAGGGCGAGAGCAGGAAACGCACGGCGACAGCAAAGTGGAGACCGTCGTCGACGGCCGCGTTGACGGCGTCGTCCAGCGCCTGACTCTTGCCACCGCCGAGGGACATGTTGGCGACCGAGCCCTTGTGCTTGGGGTTCTTGCCCTGGGCCTTGAGCTCGAGCGCAGCCGAGGCCTGGTCAGCGGCCCACGCGACGCCGGCGACGACATCGGCCATGGTGCCGGACCCGCCGGCGCCAAGAACCTTGACAGCGTAGACGGTCGCCTTCTTGGCGACTCCGTACGTCTTGGACGCGATCGTGCCCGCGACGTGCGAGCCGTGGCCGTTGAGGTCCTCGTCCGGGTCGGTCGGGATCGTCTTGCCCCACTTGGCGCGGCCCTCGAGCTCGACGTGCTTCGTGTTGACACCGCTGTGTGGGGCAAAGGGTGCAGGGTAAGCGGCAGTCCGAGAGGGAGGCGCGAGCGCGATTCACGAGGAGGAGCGTGGACGCACGTGTCGATCACGTAGACGTCGACGCCCTCGCCACCCTGCGCCTCGTACTCGTAACGGTTGTAGGTGCCAAACGAGAGCGTGTTGCGGTGCGAGATGCGCGCGAGACCCTGGAGAGCAGAAAAGGCGAGATCGCGTGACCCGCGCGGGGCGCACGTCAGCCACTCGGCCCCACTCGGCAAGCACGCGTGGAGCAGTCGAGACTCACCCAGGGCGCGCCCTTCTCGACGTCCGAGGCGTGGACGACAGAGTCACGCTCGACGTACTTGACGCCCTTCATGGCGCGGATCGCGTCGACGGTCGACTCGGAGAACGACCCGGCGTAGCCCTTGAGGAGCTGCTTGCGCTCTCGGCGGGCGGCGGCGCGCAGCTGGCTGCGGCGCTTCTTGCCGCCGACGTGGAACTTGTGCTTGACGCCCTCGAGGGGCACATGCGGGGACGCCGAGTCCTGAGCCTTGAGGCCGCGGAGGCGCTGGTCGGCGCGGTGGAGCTGGTCGACGTGGGCGTGGTGCTGCTCGACCTCGTGGTCCTCGAGCGAGTCGTCGAGGACAATGATGTACGAGTCGCGGACAATGTGAGCGTTGGTCTGGGCGACGCCGTCGTAGTGCGAGGTCGGGGGAGGGGGCGAGATAAGAGGCGACAGGGTGAAGCTGTCGGGCAGGAGGGCCGCCGCACCGGGAGGGAAGGGCGAGCCAGCGCCGAGCGTGGCGTAGTACAGCGCGGCGAACACAGCAGAGGGGAGGGCGAGGGTCGTCTTCATCCTGGACTCGGGATGACCAGGTGGAAGTGAGGGGTAGGAGGGAGAGAGAGGCCGCGCGTCGCTCCCCTGCCTGCGCCGCCCGAAGGTGGGGAACCTCGCAGCGCGCCATCTCGCTCCTCGCGGACAGCGGTTCAGGACACCGTGGGCAGCTTTGCGACACGCCGCTCGGCACTGACGCTCACTCCGATCCCTCCCTCTCCGTCGCCGTCGCAAGTGGCGACCCGCGGATGACTCGGCTCGAGCGTCTGCGGGTGACCCCTGTGTCCTCTTTGCACCGCCCGCCGCGGAAGAAGGTAATGCTCTCGAGTTGACGCGCTGCTCGATGCCATGCAATGCAACTCTACATCGACAACCACACTGACCTCTACACGAACGACTTGTGGAAGACGATGGCGTCGACAAATTCGTCGCTTCCCTTGAGGTTGCCCGCCCCGGGGATCAAGCCCGCGCGCTGGAACCCGAGTCCATCCCAGATCTTGACCGACGCAACGTTGTTCGTGTACACCAGGTTGAACACACTCCCGCGATAGCCGCACAGCGGCGCAAAGTGCAGGTAGGACCGCCCGAGGGTCGAGCCGACGCGCAGGCCGCGGTGCACCGAGGGGACGACGAAACCACCGTTGCACAGGTGCGACGAGCGTCCGGGGTAGTTGGGCTGTCAAGGGCAAGGTGCGTGTTGCGCGGTCAGTGCGCGTTCGGACGGAAACGGCGGCTGCGCAAGCGGCGCGTCCAGCGGGCGCAGTGCGAACCTTGACGTCTGCGAGCGCCCTCTGTGGTCAGCAGCGTAACGAACACGAGTCACCACAGGGAGCAAGCGAGACGCACAGTACATGCCCAAGACGCAGTCCCGCCAGTCGCGCCCAGCCGCGACACTCTCGAGCGTCAGGCCCTCGTCGCGGTCCATCCCGGCCGACGCGTCGCCCAGGTCTGCCGGCGCAGCATCCAAGAGTCCGACGAAGCAGTCGGCCGCTGCATTGGCGCGACGAGCGGCGTTGGCCGGACAGAGGTGAGGTCGGAGGGAGCAGGTGGGGGGCGGAGGTCAGTGGGGGCGGGCCCGGCGATGGAGCGCTGTCGGCGACCTGGGCTCACCAAAGAAGTACGCGCACTGTGTAGTGCACGGCAGGGCGAAAGAGGGCGGGGTCAGCTCGGGCGGGGGTGGCTGAGAAGGCTCACAAGGAAGGGGAAAGTGGGAGACGCACGAATTCGTCGAGCGATAGCTGGTTCATCTGCGGGTACGTCTTGCCCTCTTCGACGACATCGTTGAAGGTATCGCGGAGGAACTCGACGAGCGCGGTCGGGACAGACTCGCGTCGGACAGGGAGCACGGTGAGGGCGGCACCTGCCCGGGGGAGAGGGTAGGAGCGTGGGACGAGCTTGCCCTTGCGCTCAGGAGTCTGGATCGAGCCGCCGTAGGGAGACATGGCTTGAATGGACACGGTATGAGGAAGAGGGAGAAGGGCGAGGGCCGTCGGGTGGGCCGCGGGGCGATTCAAGCCGAAGGAAGGCGGACATCTTGCTCATCTCGAGTGCGAGCCTGAGCCTGGCTGAGATTTTCTGTACCTACAGGGCCAGCCTTGATACAAGCAAAGCACAGCTCGCGAAGGCCTGTCACCGAGTAAGCCCCTGGCCGTCCAGGCCTCGACTCAGGCTCGAACGCGATGATGAGGTATCTTCGTTGGACCCGCATCCACTCACCTCGCCTCGACCGTACGACCCAGGACACAGCTCGTCATGCTCCTCGTCAAGAAGCACATCGAGCGCGACGGCAGCGGCTTTGTCACCCTCCGCCGTCAGTCCCCCCTCCTCGGCTCCTCGTCGTCCAGCCCCTCTCATCGCCTCCGCTCTGCCCTGTCACCTGCGTCGATTCATTCGCGAGCGGGATCAGAGCTACACGAGAGCCCCGGGCGGCGGACAGCCCCTCAGGGCGAACGCAGAGCTGACCCTCCATTGCCGCCTCCCTCCGCGCCCTGCAGCGCAAGATGACGAGGACATGTGGCACGCCTACAACCTCATCGCCAAGGGTGACGAGCTGCGAGGATCTGCAGTGAGGTGCGCCGGCAATCTGTCCCGTCGTCCCCGTTTCGCGCCTGCTGACCTGTCGCGACTCGACGCAGGCGCATCACGAGCGAGAGCTCGACTGGCTCGACATCGTCGCACCGCGTGCACCTCCGGCTCACCATCCAAGTCGAAAACGTCCTCTACTCGGCTCTCGCCTCTTCCGCAGACGCCGCCGCCGCCGCCGCGTCCGACCCCTCGTCGTCGTCCGCAACCTCTGCGGCCGCCGCGTCCGGCACCGCTGGGACAACAACGCTGCATGTCTCGGGGCGAATCACAAGCGAGAACGAGCACGTCAAGAAGGGCGCCTATCACACGCTCGACCTCGAGATCGGGCGCGACTTTAGCGTCATCAAGGGCGAGGGCGAGTGGGACTCGGTCGCGCTCGAGCGGCTCAAGGAGATGACCGAGCCTGGGAGGGGAGCAGACGTCGGCGCCATCGTTTGTGGGGAAGGTGCGTATCTCGTCATCTCTGTTCTGCCCACGCGTGCGAGGTGCACTCAGGCTCGCAACTGACGTGGCCACGCGATAACCCCCAGGTCAAGCCAACGTCTGCATCATCACCAACCACACGACCATCATCAAGCAACGCATCGACGTTCCTGTTCCGCGGAAACGGAAAGGAGGCGGGACTGCGCTCGGCGCTGAGCGGGTACGCATCCCCTTTCCTCTCGCTCGACTCTCTGTTGACGACACGGAACGAGGATGTGACACTCGCAGGCCAGCGGCAAGTTCCTAAACCAGGTGTACGATGCGGCGAACCGGCACTTCAACTTTGACGAGCTCAAGGTCCTGATCATCGCCTCGCCGGGCTTCACGAAGGAGACCCTCCACTCGTTCCTGCTCGAGGAGGCGGTCGTGCGTGGCGCTTTCTCTTGTCCGCGTCATCGAGTCCCGACTCACTCGGATGACGACCGCAGCGACAAGGGAACAAGGCGCTGCTGCAAGCCAAGAGCAAATTCCTCCTGCTGCACTCGCCAACGCACCACGTCCACTCGCTCACGCAGATCCTGTCCAGTCCGGAGGTCAGCCGTCCTTCGCACGCCTCTTCACACGGCGCATGATGCTGATGCTTTCGTTTTGCAGGTCTCGTCGCAACTGAAAAACACCAAATTCGCACAGGAGGGTGTCATGCTCGAAAAGTGCGTGCCCTCGTCGTCCGGCCTTGCCGCGGCTTGAGTGTGCGGGCAACAATCGCTGACTCATCCACGCGTCTCCTGCAGGTTCTTCAAGATGCTCGACGAGAATCCGCTGCGAGCATGGTACGGCGAGGGGCACGTCCTCAAGGCGGCCGAGCGAGGCGCCATCAGCAAGCTCCTCGTCTCGGACGAGCTCTTCCGGTACGTCGCACCTCGAGCTCTCGTGCTCTGCTTGTCTGTGTCTTGGGCCCCAGACCGGCATTGCTCACCTGCGGCGAGACCAAACAGCGCTCCCTCGGTCGCGCGCCGCCGCATGTTTGTCAAGCTCGTCGAGGACGTCAAGGCGTACGGTGGCGAGGTGCTCATGTTCTCGTCGATGCACGAATCGGGTCAGCGTGAGTCGCGCTGGCATTTTAACCCATGGACGCGCAGGCGGCTGCGCGCTGCACCAGGCTGCGGTCGCGCCGCCGCTTTTCATCCCGTCCTGGCGCGTCAGTCAGCGCTGACAGGCTCGCTCGCTCCCTCACCTGCAGAGCTGAACCAACTGACGGGCATCGCGGCACTGCTGTCATTCCCGCTGGACATCGAGGTCATCGAGGAGGAGGAGCGAGTCGAGGCAGAGGAGCGACAGCCTCGAGAACAGGCCGAGGACGAATCGACCGCTGCATAATTCGTAGTGGCACTTTTTGAAGTACTCGAGCGCACGCACAAGCCCGGCCGAAGAGAGCGAAGCTGGACCATCTGCAGCGGCTGCGCGCCGCCGGCCACCAGCCTCGAGGGGGAACCGTCTCTCAAGCTAGTGCTCGTGCGCGTCTCGCCCTCGCTCCAGGTCGCTTCTGAGCACCAGCCACTGCCCGACCAAGTGCCAGTGACCGCCTACCGCCTCGACTCGCCCCCGCAAAGCGACTCCGCGTTGCCGGGACCTGGTCGAACCGCGACCCTCGCCTCCAGCTCACCGCCCGCCGGCCCGACTCTCGCAAGGAGGTGCAGCGCCGTCGCTTCATCATTGAACCCCCACCAAAACGACTACAACGACCCGCAGACGCCAAGATGAGCTGGGCGCCGCAGCCGCAGGGGCTCGAGGAGCTGGTCGCATGTCTCCGCAACTCGGGCTCGCCTGATACCAAGGTGCAGGAGAGCATCAATGAGGTGCGTCTCCTGTGCTTTGTCCAGTACCCAAGCCGCCCCAGCGGAGCCGCCCGACCTGCGAGCTGACCTTGCCTGCTCTTCACCTCTCTCCCTCCTCACCGCCTGCGCCCCTCGTCTCGCTCCTGTCGATGATGCCCGAAACCGCACGCTGCGACCCTTGCAGCGCCTCGAGTCGTTCAACAAGATCCCCGACTACAACTCGTACCTCGTCTACATCCTGACGCAGATGCCGTCCGAGGACGTGACTGTGCGGTCCATGGCCGGCCTCCTCCTCAAGAACAACATCCGCCTCCGACTCGACGAGTTCCCGCCCGACGTCGTAGAGTACATCAAGGGCAACATCTTTGGTGCGATCGCAGACCCGACGAGCATGATCCGCAACACGGTGTCGACCGTCATCAACCAGCTCGTCGTCGAACTCAAGCCGGAGAACTGGATCCAGGCCCTCAGTCGCCTGCTCGAGCTCGCCGACTCGCAGGACCAGTTTGCTCAGGAGGTGCGTACGCAGCCGACAAATCGGCCGCTTCCCTTGTGCACGACGACGAGAGGCTGACCCATTCTTCCTCCCCGCAGGGCGCGTTCGCCTCGCTCGACAAGCTGTGCCAGGACATCCCCAAGGCCCTCGAGCAGCTCGAGGTCAATAGCCAGCGACCGCTCGACATCATGGTGCCCAAGTTCTTGTCGCACATCGACTCGCCGTACCCCAAGATCCGCAACTACGCGCTCTCTTGCGCCATCGCCTTCATCTCGCCGGACAACAACGCCTTGACGCTTCACCTCGAGCCCTTCATCGTCGGCCTGTTCAAGCACGCGTCGGACGACTCGGTCGACGTGCGCAAGACGGTGTGCCAGGCCCTCGTGCAGCTGCTCGCGACCCGACCCGACGTCCTCGTGCCGCACATGTCCAACGTGGTCGACTTCATGTTGTACTCGACGCAGGACGTTGAGAATGAGGAGGTGGCGCTCGAGGCGTGCGAGTTCTGGCTCACGTTCGCCGAGGACCCCGAACTCGTCAACCAGCTGCGGCCGTTCCTCCCCAAGGTCATCCCCGTCCTGCTCCAGAGCATGGTCTACTCCGAGGACGACATCCTCCTCCTCGACACGGACGAGGACGACGCGGCCGTGCCGGACAAGGCGTCCGACATCAAGCCTCACCTCTTGTCGTCCAAGACGCACACGCACGACCGCCTCGAGGACGCCGGGGCCAACGGCGCGCAGCAGCCGGGCGGCGGCATGTCGCGGGAGCGGGCAGACGACGAGGACGACGAGGACGACGAGGACGACTACGACGACGACGACGACGACGAGGATGAGGAGGCCTACACCGAGTGGAACCTGCGCAAGTGCGCGGCGGCGGCGCTCGACGTCATGGCCGTCGCGTTCGAGACCGAGATGCTCGAGGTGCTCCTCCCCTACCTCAAGGAGAAGCTCTTCAGCCAGGATTGGCTCGACCGCGAGAGCGGCATCCTCGCGCTCGGTGCCATCGCCGAGGGTGCGTCCCCCCGACCCCGTCCTCACTCGAGCGTGGACTCTTTAGCTGACGAGCACTGCACCGACAGGATGCATCACGGGCATCGAGCCGCACCTGCCCATCCTCATGAACTTCCTCATCAACTCGCTCAATGACGCCAAGCCCCTCGTGCGGTCCATCGCGTGCTGGACCATCGGGCGGTACTCGAGCTGGACCATCAAGGAGGACGCGACGCCCGAACACCGCCAGCAGTTCTTCGTCCCCGCCATGGAGGGCCTCCTGAAAATGTGCCTCGACAACAACAAGCGTGTGCAGGAGGCGGGCTGCTCGGCGTTTGCGACGCTCGAGGAGGAGGCCGGCCCGGAGCTCGAGCCCTTCCTCGGGTCCATCCTCGGCAACCTCGTCTTCGCGTTCAACAAGTACCAGCAGAAGAACCTCCTCATCCTGTACGACGCCATTGGCACCCTCGCCGACGCCGTCGGCCCCGCACTCAACCACGCGCCCTACATCGAAATCATCATGCCTCCGCTCATCCAGAAGTGGAGCACGCTCAACGACTCGGACCCAGACCTCATCCCGCTTCTCGAGGTGCGTCACTCTCCATCTCGCCAAGCCGACTCTGTGGCGTGCGCACTCACGCTGATGCTTGGACCCGAATACCTGCTCGCGCTCGCAGTGCATGTCATCGGTCGTCATCGCCATCGGGCCGGGCTTTGGCCAGTTCGCCGAGCCCGTCTTCTCGCGGTGCATCAACCTCGTCAAAACGTCCCTCATCGAGTTCCAGCAGTTCCAGCAGGACCCGATCAACTACGACGAGCCGGACAAGACGTTCCTCATCGTGTCGCTCGACTTGCTGTCGGGTTTGACGCAGGGACTCAACACGAGCATTACGCAGCTCTACTCGGCAAGCGACCCTCCCGTCCTCACCCTCTTGTCGCTGTGCCTCCAGCACCCGGACGCGCCCGTGCGGCAGTCGTCGTACGCCCTCCTCGGCGACACGGCCATCTCGTGCTTCCCCATCCTCAAACCCCTCCTCCCCCAGTTCATGCCCGTCCTCATCTCCCACATCGAAGTCGAGCCTCGACTCGCCGAGGTGTCGGTCTGCAACAACGCGGCGTGGGCAGCGGGCGAGATTGCGCTCCAGGCCGGCGGCGACATGGAGCCTTGGGTCAACCCGCTCATGGAGCGCCTCGTCCCCATCCTCATCAGCAGCAAGGCGGCCCGCAGCCTGACGGAGAACTCGGCCGTCACAATCGGCCGCCTCGCTATCGTCTGCCCGCAACTCGTCGCGCCGCACCTCCAGGTCTTTGTCGCCGCGTGGTGCCAGGCGCTGGCCGACATCAAGGACAACGAGGAGAAGGACTCGGCGTTCCGCGGCATCTGCGCTGCCATCCAGGTCAACCCCAACGGCATCTCGACGGTGCGTCCCGATTGCGCTTGGGCTGTCTGCTCTGCAGCTCTTTCCCTTGCTGACTGCTCTCTCTCGCACACAGGCATTTGGATTCTTCCTCAACGCCGTCGCGCGGTGGAGTCGGCCATCTGAGCAGCTCAACGAGATGTTCAAGACGGTGCGCAACGCTGTGCTCTCCTCAATCCTCTCGCAGCGAGCGCTGACTTTTCTTTGATCCCTCAGATCCTGCACGCGTTCAAGGGCATGTCGGAGGGTGCGGCATGGGACGCGCAGCTGGCGCACCTCCCGCCCGTCATCGTCCAGCGCCTGCGCGAGCGGTACGGCGTCTGAGCCGCACGCGCCCCCAGCCTCGGTCGTCTGGCCCTCTCCTCTGTCCATGTCACATTCTTCCCTTTCGCGCACCTATCGTGCTTCGGGTCCTCCCCCGCGTCGTTCGTGTCTCGTCTTCACCCCATCCTCCCCCCCCCCTCCCCCCCTTTGCCGTAGTTCCCCCCACCTCGCATCGCCGCAACCACTTCTCTTTCAGCCTTTTGACCCCCTCGGACCAGCGCAAACACTAGCCCTCCCAAGCCTTCACGCGCCTCGCTATACCACTTGAGCGCGCAACGCCTCTCTTCGACATCGTCGTCGCCGTCGACGGATCCACGCTCTTGTTCTTGCTTCAAGGCTGCTTCTTCGGCACAGTCTGACTGCAAAGGACGCCCAGTACATCGTCTCGGGCTCTACTTCCGCCTGCCGAGACGCGCTCAGTTCCAGAGGTCCGCAGAGTTGAGCACGCGGCCTGCAGCTCATCGATCGCAAGTCGCGCTTCTTGCACTCTTCCCCACCCGCTGGTCGGCTCGAGCTAGCGAGCGAACAGCTGTACATACCCCTGCTCCCAGCTAGCACGCGCCATCACCTCGGCAGTCCGCGCCATGCAGTGCCCGTCCCTGTCCTCCGTCGACACCGACTACTCCGCCTGCGCCCTCGAGTTCTGCCCCGGCCAACGGAACCTCTTCGCCTGCGGGACGTACCAGGTGCTCAAGGCGGGCGAGCGAGCCGGCGCGCCCCAGTCGAGCGCTGAGAAGGGCGAGGATGCGGTGGACGGAGCGACCCCAGGGGAGGAGGAGGAGGAGGAGGCGGGCAACAGCCCAGAGGTGACGAGGGTGGGGCGGTGCTTGCTCTACGAGGTGGACAGTGAGGGAAAGCAGCTGTACGTGCTGCTTGCTCGCGCTGCAATGTGCGCTGTCCCCGCACCCTCGATGACATGATCTCCGAGAGCGCAGCGAGGAGAAGCAGCGTGTCGAGGGCCCTGCAATCCTCGACTTGAAGTGGTGCGTTGTGGAACTGAGTCTACGGATAGACGAGCAGATGGCGCTGACCCGGCGAGAGGTGTGCAGGTCGCCGCGGCCGTGGCAGGGCAGGACAACGCTTGCTGTCGCGGATGCGAAGGGGCACGTGCAGCTACACGGCCTTGACGAAGAGACGGTGCGATTATCCGCCGGCCCAAGTCCACGCGCAGAGACTGATGTAACGACGCACGCAGGGCCTGCTGTCCCATGTGCAGACGGTCGACTGCGCCGACGAGTCGACGCTTTGCCTCTCCCTAGACTGGTCCAACCGGCGGCAAGCCTCGCCAGAGTGCGTCTCCTCGCCTGTTCATGAGTTGCGTAGCAACGCCCGCTGACAAGAATGCTCGACATCACCTCGCGCAGGCCGGCCTCGATCGTCGTCTCGCTCTCGTCCGGCTCGATCTGCACCCAGGGCGGCGAGTCGTCCTTCACCGTCACGAACGAGTGGCACGCGCATGACTTTGAGCCGTGGATTGCCGCGTTCGACTGCTGGGAGCCCAGCACGGTCTGGACTGGCGGAGATGACCTGACTCTCAAGGGGTGGGACCTGCGGCAAGGGTGCGACCGGCCGACGTTCGTCAACAAGCGGAGGTGCGTTGCTCTCTGTTCCCCCGCGCACTACGCGAATGGTCTTTACTGATGACCCCGCGGCGGCAGCTTTGAAGGCGGCGTGACGACGATCCAGAGTCACCAGCACGTCGAGAACCTGTTTGCGGTCGGGAGGTGCGCTCTCTCCGCCTGTTGAGCACATCTGCCGCTTGCTTACCTCACGCGTCCTCTGTACTCGATCTAACAGCTACGACTCGCACATCCGCCTCTTTGACCGCCGCAAGCCTCTCGTCCCTCTGACGACGTTCGACGCCGGCGGCGGCATCTGGCGGCTCAAATGGCACCCCTCCGACCCGCGCCGGCTCCTCGTCGCAGGCATGCACGGCGGGTTCAAAGTCGTCGACTTTGACGGACTGGCGCTCGGTGCGGGCGTGGACGAGGCCGGGTGGCTCAAGCCTGGGGAGGCGAGGCTGCACGCGAGGTTTGACGGGCACGAGAGCTTGGCTTACGGGGTGGACTGGAGCGATGGAGGGACGACGAGCGAGGGCAAGGATCTCGTTGCGAGCTGCTCTTTCTACGATCATGCGCTGCACGTCTGGGCGTGCTGAACCCCCTCTTGTCGCGTCTCGCATTAGGCACGGCACATCTCCAGACTCTCTCGTCGAGCTGACTCGCGCTGCAAGTTGCACATCGCGTCCCCACGTTGCATCGCCCGTCGCCCTGCTCTAGTGCCGGATGAGCAAGTAGATGTACTCGCCGACCGTGACGCGCGAGATATGCCGGTACGACCCGGTGAGCGCCATGAGCAGGCCGCCAAACGACACGTACGCCGTCACCTCGTCGCCGACGCCCTCGTCGAACTTGTACACCTGCCGGGTGCGAGAGATCACGCGGATGAGGGGAGTGCACGCGGGATCGTCGAGGGTCAGCTCGACGTCGAGACTGGTCGGATGGAGGGGGGATGGAGATTCGGGGGCGCACCTTGCCATACATGACGTACTCCCAGTCATCTGCCAGCCCGCTCTGCAAGTCGGCCCTCCAGCCCCCACTCGCCGCCGCGCCGCTCTTGTCCGCGTCTGGGTTGAGCGTCGTCGCGAGCGCCAACGAGAAGTCGGCGTCTTTGGACAAGGTCAGGAGGTCGGTGTTGATCTGTGCGTGGCCTCGAAGTCAGCAAACGGGCCACGGGGAGGTGAAGGGAGGGGAGAGGCGGACGTCGAGGGTCAGCTTCATGTCGTTGTTGTGCGACTGGCCGGCGATGCGCGACACTGCGCGCGTCCACCCAGCTAGTCAGCTCTCTCGCGTCCTCATGGGCACCCAGAAACGAAGCTACGGTGCGTACCGCGGTCGAACTTCTTGCCATCTGCTCGAGCTCGTCGAAGAGGTCAGCCAGAGCTCGACTGAGCAGCGAAGGAGGAAGCGGTGCACCGTGGTCGACGGCGGTGACGGTGAAGACGTCATCAAAGACAAAGGCGTCTGAGCCTGCGTTGTTGGCCATTGCGAACGAGCAGAGGGGCGGTGCGGAGATGAGGAGGAGAGGGCGAGTGCCGAGGAGACGGGGGCGGCCAGGCAAGGGCTGAGGGGGGAGGGGTGCACTGGAAGAAAGTGCTTTTGGTGCAGCGCAAGCTGCAAAGAGGGCGAGAGGAGCGGTGTGGGTGGGAAAGGGCAGCCAGCGGCCTCGCCCTCCTCGCGCTCCTCGAGGCGCAAGCCGGCGTGCGGCTTGACCTCTTGTCCAACCCCTGAAAAGCACCTCGACTGGTCTGGTTCTCTGCAGGTGCCTGCCAAAGGACCGCGTCAAGCAAGCCTAGTCGCGAGTCGCTCCCTGTCTCCGCTCCTGCTCGAGCCAGTGAAACCGCCGTCGGAAGGATGTCACAACATTGACTGCCGCCCGGCTCTTTTGCACTTTTTGGGGAGTGTGCGCCATCAACAACGCACGTAGTCTAAATCCCGTCCTTCCATTCTAGACGCCGACGGCCCAGGTCCAGTTGAACGTGCCGCTCTTCTGGAAGATGTCGACGCACTCCTTCTCGAGCGCGAGCTGCGTCTCGAGCCCCTCAGCACCCTCGAGCGCCTCGCCCGGTGCGCGGCCCGTCCGCTTGGCCCCGCCCGCAGGGTACAGCGTGCGGTAAACGCGCATCGTCTCGTGCACCTCGTCGGCCGTGCTGAGCCCGACGACCGTCGGCGTCTCGCGCCCCTCGACGCCGCGGGGCTTGGCGCTCGAGAAGCCGAAACCGAGGGCGACGTCCTCGAGTTTGAGGCCCTGGGCGGCGCAGGCGCGGATCGCAGCCTGGTTGGCGTCCTGCAGGGCGGGCGACGCAGGGTGCCACGCTGGGGCCGGCGCCGAGCGGAGGAGCCCCATCGAGAGCGGCGACGCGACGAGGATCTGCTTGACGCCCGCGGCGTAGAAGAGCGGGAGGTAAGTCGAGAGGCTCGTGTTTTGCAGCTGTGCGTTTCGAGCGTAGAGAGAGTAACGCGTCAGCTCGAGGTGGTGGAGGGCGGGGCAAGAGTTTGGCAGGGTCAGGACGAACAGTGTAGTGGCAGTACGACTGCATGATGTCGAGCGGCTCGACATGGTGAGCGCTCAGGCGCGCGAGGCGGAGCATGGTCGGCAGGGGGAAGCCGCTGAAGCCGACGGCGCGGACGAGGCCCTCCTTCTTGAGCTTGAAGAGCTCCCTCAGGGCCGCGAGCACCTTCTCGTCGCCCGGTCCGCGGATCGTCCCCGCGTCCTCGTCGCGGAGGCCCCAGCGCTCGAGGTCCTCGTCGCGGATCTTGCCGTCGTCGCCGACCTTGAAGCCTTCCTCACCGGCGTTGTCGAGCTGCTCGCTGACAAACTCGACGTCGTGGCAGTAGACGCCGTCGAGGTAGTCGGTGCGCATGAGCTCCATGCTGCGCTTGACGCTCGCACGGACGCGCTCGGGCGAGTAGTCGAAGCCGTCTTCCTTTGTACGACCGTAGCGGCCGACCTTTGTGATGATCTGGTACGACTCGCGCGGGAACTCGTCGCGGATGGCGTCAAAGACGTGGCCGAGGACGGTCTCGGACGTGGTGTAGTACGGTGAGGTGTCGAGCGTGCGGATGCCGTAGCGGAACGCGGTGCGGACAGCCTGCTCTGGGATGGTCGACTCGAGGGTGTCTGACGTGTTGTAGTCGAATCCGTACACGCCTGCACGTGCGCGGAAGAAAGAACGAGGGTGTTTCTCATGAGCGTCGTGTTCGATCGCGGGAGGCGGGTGGAGGTGGGGGGGGGGAAGGCGAGAGAGAAGAGGGTGCTGACCTGCTCCGAGGACGAGCGGGGTGAGTTTGAGCGGGCCATCGGTGATGCCCTCGTCCTGTGGCCGTGCAGGTGTGGTCAGGGCGGGTCCAGGTGCAGAGGCGAGCGAGAAGAAGCGCTCACAACGGAGAGGGGTTGGACGCGGGGCTGGAGCGAGTCGGACATGGGCGCGGCAACGAGGGTGGGTGGGGCGAGGGTGTCGGGCGGGGGTGACGAGTCGTGAACAATGACTGCAGTCGAGGACAGAACCAGGCAGGAGACTCGAGGTTGCAGAGAGCGAGAGAGCGACACCACTCGCACTTGCTGCGGCCTCGTCGCCGTCGGTTGACAGCGAAGCCTGCCGCGGGTCCACCTCGTCCCCGCACCGTGTTGCTCGCATGGACTCGTACCCAAACGAGTTCACCGCCCACCACGTCCCCTTGCTCTTTGTCGCGGGACTCGGCTCGCCCTCTTCCCCTCCCCAGCCCTCTGCCAACAACGACCCATTCGCCCTCCTTCAACAATCTCTCGCAAAGACCTTGGCATCCCGCAAGTCATTCCCCTTGTGGGACACTAGCCGCGGACTCACCGCCCACTTTCACACCGTCCTCGTCGACAAGGTGAACCCCCCTCGCCCCGCTCCTCGCGAACCGTCACCCACTCACGGCTCCCCCGTGCTACCTGCAGAACCTGCGCTTCCCGCCACTCAAGGCACGTCCAGCACAAAACACCCCGCCAGCGCCGGCAGGCTCACCCGCAACCGCCCTCCACTCGCCCATCTCCCCACTCACGCCGACGTCCCCCCTGTACCCGGACGGCCTCATCGCCCCCATCTGGATCCGCAAGCACCGCGAACTCGTCCCGAGTGTCTTTGTCCTCGTCCTCCGCCTCCACGAGTCCCCGCCAGGCACCTCGCTCTCCCCTGAAGACCGCCAGGACGAGGAACGCGCAGCCGACGTCGACCTCGTGCGCGAGATTGTCGACCGCCGACGCTCGACCCTCGAGCGCGGCATCAAGCTCGCCGTCGTCCTCCTCTGCTCGCGCGAGCTCCTCGACGACCCAGCACTCGACCTCCGCTTGTCGCTCATCCGGCGCCAGTCGGGCCTCGACTCGCGCGCGAGCCTCTTCGTCATCTCGCCCGTGCCCCAGAGCGAGGTCGCCAACTTTGTCCAGAGCCTCAGGCAGGAACTGTGGCCGGCCGCGCTCGATTTTTACCGCGAGCATGGGCGACGCGTGAGGAGGAAGCGCACGAGGCAGGCCCCGCCGGGTGCGGCGCTCAGCGACCGCGGGTGGACCGTCCGCTACGACTACAAGCTGGCGCTCTTTGCCGAGATGCGCGGAGAGATCGAGGTGTCGCTCAAGTGCGTTCGGGCCCTCTCTCGGCTCGCGGCCCTGCTGATCTCCTCCTACACGTGCACGAGCAGGCACTACGAGGACTGCTACGAGGCGCTCGTCGACATGTTCGCACAGCCTGGTCTACTCGGCGCACGGACCAAGCGCTGGGCAGAAGCCAAAGTGCTCGCCGACTGCGTCTCGATCAAGGTGCGGCCCTCGTCGGGCTCCCCCCCTCGCGCACAGACATCCTCTGACTGCTCGATGTTGCACGCCCCGCAGGTCAGCAAGATGTACCTGTACCTCAACGAGCCTGCGAGGGCGCTCGCGCAGCTCAATCGCCACGTCTCGCGCTTCCGGGAGCTCAGCGGCGGGTGGCAGATTGGCGAGGACACGTTCGAGTTCTGGAGCTGGCTGTCAAAGCAGTGCGTTGTCCCTCTTCCGTGTCATGTTTTACACATGCTCACGATCGTCTGCCAGGTACCGCCTCTTCGGCGACCTCGTCGCCCTCGCCCTCCGCGCGGGCTTCCGCCTCCCCTCCCTGCGCCCTCCTCCAACCCCGCGCCTCCCACACCCAGGCTCCTCCGCCGCCGCCAACGCCGCACAGATCCCCTCGCCGGGCCTCGTCCCTCTCAACGTCCTTCAGCATGCGGGGCACTACTACCACCTCGCGGGCGTGTGCGCCGTCGCGCGGAGGGACCGCTTCAGGGAGGCGGTCCGCGCTGTTGATGCTGCTGCTGCCGCTGCTGCAGCAGACGGTGTTGAGGACGGTGCGCCGCCAGTGGTCGCGAGTCCGGCGCTCGCGCACGAGAGGAAGGTCGACCACACCGAGGTGGTCGTCGAGGTGCACTCGTCCTCCTTTCTCTCGACGTCGTGATGCCCGCGACTGATGTGCCCGAGCGATGGACCCAACAGCTGTTCACAAAGGCGTACGAGTTCTTCAAGGCGCACAAGGCAAAGAACATGACCTACTTTGTCGCCAACGAGATTGCCTCGGCGCACTTTGAGGCGGGCAAGTTCGACATGGCGCTCAAGTGCGTCGCCCTTCATCCTGAGCAGGCTTCTCTCGTCATCGCCGCGCGGGGTCTGACTAACCATCTCGCGCACGCACAGGTTCTACGACCGCATCGCCAAGTCGTACCGCCGCGACGGATGGCACGACATCCTCGACTCGATCCTCGAGCGCGCTTTCCGGGCGGCCGTGCGCTGCGAGGACTGGGAGGCGGCCATCCGCGCAGGGTTCGAGCTGCTCGCGCCGAGTGAGTGTTGCTCCTCGCGCCATGTCCGCCCGGCCTCGCGTGACTGACCTCTCGAGCGCCCACACAGGCTCCAAGATCACGCCGGCGACGCGCGAAGAGTACGCGACCGAGCTGCTCGATCTTCTCCAGTCGCATACTCCAGCGCCGGAAAAGGCCCGCGTCGAGCTCGACATGACGGACCTTGCGCCCCTGCGTGCGCTCCCTGCCCTTCCATCTCCGCCGACCCCTCGAGCTACCGCACTGACGCCCGCCCTGCCCCCGCGCAGTCGACTGTCACCTCGCCTTCCTCCACCCCACCGTGCACGCCGGCCACCCCGTCCCCTTCCAGCTCGTCCTCTCCGCCCCCGCGTCGTCCCGCCTCGGCGGGCTCGCCTTCTCGCGCCTCAACGTGCACTTCAACGACGGGCGGCCGGCCGTCAGTGTGACGCACGACGAGGACGCCGGGCCGGGCACGGGCGTTGGGCACGTCGGGTCTGCGCAGGAGCGGCGCGCGAGGCTGAGGTGGGCGCCGGGGGAGAGGAGGGTGCTGACGGGGAGTGTGTCGGTCGACAGGGAGCTCGATCTGTCGGTGCGTCCTTGCCCTCGGGCGACCTCTCCTCTGACACCTTGCTCGCGATCCGAGCGGTATTGACTCGGCAACGCGCGCGCGCAGGTCGACCGGGCTGTCCTCGTCGCCGAAATCGGCGGCTGGACTGTCGAGCTTGGCTTGCAGCCGCTGCAGGGCTCGCTCGCACAGCAGAGCGTCTGGTACGCCGGCGAGAGGCGTGTGCCGTTGTCGCACACCGGCTCGACCTGTCGGTGCGTCTGGAAATCCCCGCTGCGTGGCGAGGGGCACTCACTGACACGAAGCGTTGGACCGCAGCGTCACCCGTCGGGACCTGCGCGTCAGCGCCACCACCGAGTGCGCGAGCCCCGCTTTGCTCGACGAGCGCTTCCCAGTGCATGTCGACGTCGCCAACCAGGACGAGCTCGAGATGCAGGTCTCGCTGGTCATCTTCCTCCAGCCTGGCGAAGAAGGCTCTCGTGCGTCGCGTTTCTCTATGTGCGCCCGCTATTTAATGTGGCAGAGCTGACCTTGCTTGCAAACGATGTAGACGACCGCATTCTCGTCGACGACCTGGCCTCAACGTCGGTCATCGAGTCCCTGCCGCTCGGCACTCTGGCACCGGGCGCGTCACTTCGCAAGACCTTCCACCTCGAGACGCTCGGCGGCATCCCCGGGCCGCGCAACCTCGACGTCACCATCCACGCCGTCCCGATCCCGCCCGCCTCGACTCCGTCCTCCTCAGACGGGACCGCTCTCCTTCCCAATCCGACAGACACGACCCTCGCGCTCTCGATCCCGGCTGTTCGTCCTGTCCACGCCGCGTTCGACACGCACTTGCTCAAGCGCCGCAGGGCCGTCAAGCCGCTGCTCGACCTGGAGGAACCGACTGGGTGGGAGGGTGCGAGCGACGCGATCGTTGTGGCGGCTCTGACGGCCGCAGGACCGTGGGAAGTCGAAGTCGCGAGAGTGCAGCTGCGCGTCGAGGTGAGTTGCACTTTCCGTCGGCTTCCTGCCCTCCGAGGAGACAAACTGAACGCTGTCGCCGCTCGCAGGACTCGCGGTCTGTGCGCGCTGTCGCGTCGTCGCTCGGCTACCTCGCAGGCGACGAGTCTGCCAAGCCGCCGCCAATGTGTGCGTCATGCTTCTCCGCTCTCGCAAGGACTCGGTGCTGACCTCGATGCGCTGCCGAGCAGCTTGGCGACCGGGAGATCACTTCAACGCAGTCTTCTCGCTCGAAGTCCAGCCTGACTATGGCCAGCCAGCGGATTCGAACCTGCATCTCGAGATCGAGTGGCGACGCAGCGACACCCGTGACGCGCCCCTCACTCGCACGCTCCTCCGCCTCGCCGCACCCAGACCTCTCCCCCTCGTCCCGACTGTCACGCTTCGCCTGCCTCCCTTCCTCGTCCTGCACGAACCTATCACGCTCCTCTACCTCATCTCGAACCCCACCGTGCGCCTGTGCACCCTCTCGGCGCAGCTCGACGGGCCCTCCACGCCCTCGACGTTCGCCTTTGCGGGAACGCGCCGCCTGCCCGAGTTCGTCCTCGCCCCACACGAGACGCGCGAGGTGCGCATCCGGGTCGTGCCCCTCGCTGCGGGGACGTGGACGCTGCCGCGCCTGCGGGTCTGGCGCGTCGAGCATGCGCCGGCGCCGGCGCGCGTGGACGAGAACGGGTACGCTGTCGCGCCCCCGCCGCCGCGACTGTTCGAGCTCGAGGTGGAGATCGAGGGCGATGTGGTCGAAGAGCCGGACGCGGCGCAGGCGGAGCTCGAGGCGGACCTGCGCAGCGCGAGGGGCGGCGGTGCAGAAGACGAGATTGACGCCGGTGCGGGCGGGAAGGCCCCGCTGGGGAGGGCGCCGGTTGTTCTCGTACTGCCGAGAAGAGGGTAGAGGGACGAAGAGCGAGCAATGAAGACGGGTTATCCGCGGCACGCTGTTCGGGTCGCAGAGCGCGACTGTCAAGCCCGGGTGAGGAGGCTGTCCGTCTTGCTCGCCACCCACTCCTTGTCCGCTACAGCGAGTAACGCCGTCAGGGAGCCGCCGTCCCACCTACGGGCCCGAAAAACGCGCGTGCGGGCGAGAGTGAGAGTCGCGCCAGACTCCCGGAGCGATTTATCGGCGAGCAGAGCGTCTCAGAGCGCGAGACCTAGCTCGTTCGACTTGGTAATGCCGTAGCTCGCTTTTGAGCGCAGCGGAGGACGCGCCGCCCTCCCCCCTCGGCTCGAGAAGGGGCGTGCGGGCGGCGCCGACGACGGCTCAGGCGTAGTGCGCCGCCCGCAGAAGGTCAACGCTTTGAGGGGAGGTACGAGGGACCTAGCAAGGAGCAAAGCCCAATGACGCCCTGGCAGAAATGAGGCGCCCGCAAGCCCAGCTGCGCGTGCGAGTGTGAGTCCGCCCCGAGTCCGCCGGCCACCGTTCTCCCACAGCTGCCTCGCGTCTGGCAGCCGTGCCCTCCCCGTGGAAAGCAGACTCCTCACCCCAGTGCAGCCCACAGACGCCACTGCCATCCGAGCAGCGCTCGACTCTTGCCCCCGGATGAGGCATGGTCTGAGCAGACAGCAGGCGGCTTTGCTCGCACCGTGCTCGAAGAGGGCTCGAGACGAGGTGCGAGGAACGAGTGCGCCTCCCGGCCGTCAGTGGGAGTGGGCAGCGTGCGCAGTGCAGCGGCTGGCAGCTCATGCGAAGCGCATCCCGCTCCCTCCCTCTCACCGTGGGAGCTCGCGCACGTGCACGCAGTCCGGCATGCAAGCACTCAATCGGCCAGGATGCCGGTCAAGCCGCTCTAAGAAAGGGCGAGGCACACAAGAGCGTAACCATGCGAGGGCGGCGAAGCTTGCAGGCCGGCTCATGCAAGTGGGGAGAGCGGCGAGTCGAGGGAGGAGGAGAGAGAGGGCCGAGGCGCTCGCAAATGGGTGCACGCACCAGCAGGCACAGGTGAGAGGTGTATAGGACCAGTCGCAAAGCCGCCGGCGCCGGCTAGTCGAAGCGGGTGAGGTGGAGGAGGGAAAGAGGGAACGCGCATCCCGGATCCCGATGAGGACGCGGTCCGCACCTCGCCGAGTCGGTGGTCCCCTGCAGCAGCTTGCAGGGGTACACGAGACCTTCTCGGTCGCTGTGAAGCTGCACTCGGAGCGCGCGAGCGGTCTGGGGTTGCACACTGCTTTCAACTCGCTCTCAGCTCGCTCTTCCCGCGAACTGACGCGTCGGAATTGCCTCTGCGCAAGCGTGCCGGGGTCTGACATTGGCTGCTGACGTCTTGGTAGATGCAGACTCTCCTGACTGACACGGTACAGGCGTAACCACTCAGAGGGACCCCTGCGACGAGGCGACGAGGCGCACGGGCCCTGTCGCGATGACTCTCCCAGACCTCGCTCCTGCTAAAGCTGCGGAACCTTCGCCTCGTAGTACAACAACCAAGAACACATGGCGAAGGGAGAACCCAGCTACTCGCGCCGCTGCTTCTTGGCGTACCTCCCACCCTCGGCCTTGCGCTTCTCGTCGCGGCCCTTCTTGGCGAAGAACTCCTTCTTGTCCTCCTTCTCGCGCTCTCCACGCTTGGCCTCCTCCCTGTGCACACACGCAGCGTAAAAGAGTGAGTCGACGCGCAGGAGCACAGAAGAAGGCGGAGACAACGCACTTGGCGAGCTTCTTTGCGCGCTCGGCCTTGTGCGCCTGCTTGGCTTCCTTGCGCTTCGACTCCTTGTCGCGCGAGATGGCCTGCACCTGCTGCAGGAGCGACAGCGCCTTCTTCTCCTCGGGGTCCATGACGACGGCGCGCTTTTGCAGGTCTGCGGTGAGGGGAAAGACCATCGACGGGAGGGTCAGCACGACCACGCGGGGACCGAGAAGCGGAGTGGAGCGCACAGGTCTTCTCCTGCTGCTTGGGCTGCATCTTGGGCTTGGACGCGAAGGGAAGCGCCGACTGGAGCTTGCGAGGGACCTTGAGCGTGTTGAACCGGCGCGTCTCGCGGCGGATGGGCTGCACAGACAAGGGGGGTCAGGGATCGGCACGCAACGAAGAGATACCGAGGCATAGACGCACCTTGTAGAGCGAGTTGACGTCCTGCGTGAGCGTGAGCCCCTGGTCGCGGCGGACCTCGCCCGTGAGGCGCATGCCCGTCCACGCCGTCTTGTCGCGCAAGAGGAGGTTGCCAACGGCGTTGTAGTACTGCCGCGGCTTGATCTGGTACCACGCGCGGAGGAAGACAATGTCGGACATGAGGACCTTGTCCTCGAACGCAGCGCGGTAGCAGCCCTCGGGCTTGGCGAGCGCCTTTTTGACCTGGCCTCGGATGCCCGACACGGTGCGCACGTAGGCGCCCTCAAACTTGGCGACCTCGAGCGACGACGAGAACATGTCCTTGACAAAGGCCGTGTTCTTGAAGATCTTGTACGGCGTGCCCGTCAGCTTGAGCTTCTTGACGATCTGCGTCGTGCCGTTGATGTCGGTGACGACTCCCGACGCCGACACACGGAACGAGGGCGTCTCGGGCGACAGGCGCGTAAAGGCGCAGAAGCCCGTGTTGGGCGCCGAGATGGGCCCGTAGAACGTGGCCAGGCAGTGCATGTGCTCGGGCGTGTATTTGAGCATGCGGTTGCGCGTGCCGTCGTCGAGCGAGTAGATCGGCACCGTCTGGAACCGCCGCCAGCCGAGCGAGAAGATCAAGGGGTCGTTCGTCTTGAGGATCTTGGGGTACCACCGATGCTTCTTGATGCGCACTTGGACGTACCCGAACGACTCTTCGTGCGCGAGGAGGTGCCCGACGATCATGGGCGTGCGCGGGTTGAAGTTGTCGACGAGCTCGCATGGCACGCCCGAGATCTCGAGGCGCACGTACGCGCCCGGGCGGTAACCCTCGACGAGCGCGCGCGTCTCAGCGTCGTCGTCGGCAAACTCGTCGCGCGTCGCCTTGAGCTTGCGCTCGATCTCGGCCTTCTGCTCGCCGTAGAAGTCGAGCTTGTCCTCGTCCGAGTCGTCGTCGTACTCGGCGTCAAACTTGCGCTTGAGCGCCTCCTTCTTGTCGGCGATCTCGCGCGCCTTGCGCTCGTCGTCGTCCATCTCGTCGAGCTCGGGCGGGAACGCCGACTTGTCGCCGCCCTGGCCCTCACCCGCGTCTGCCTCGTCCTCGAGGTCCTCAAAGTCGCCGCCAGCCTCCTCGTACGCGTTCTCGCCCGCGGGCGCATCGCCACCCGTGATGAAGAGGTGCCGGATCGAGTCGAGGAACTCGTCGTCGTCCCAGACGGCAAGGTTGGCGATGTTGACCGGGGCACGGAACTGGTCCTCGTCCGCGGCTCCACCGGGTCCCCCCTCGCGCGCGAGGCTGAAGAGGTCGCCATCCTCGTCCTCGTCCTCGCCGAGGGCCTCGCGGCGCGCCTGAGCCTCCTCCTGCGCGGCGACCGTGTCCTCCGTCTCGCCAGCCGCGACCTGCGCAGGCGTGAGCGTCGAGCTGTAGATGAGGCGCATCATGTTGCGGCGCCTGCCGACGCGCATGGTCGCCGCCGCTCGTGCCGCGAGGTTCTTCTTCCACTCAGGGCCCTGCTCGTCGTCGTCGTCGCCGTCGTCCGAAGCGATGTCGTCGCCGGCGTCCTCGTCGTCGAACCCGAGCGCAGCGCCATCGTCGTCGTTGTCGAGGCCAAGCTCGAGGTCCGAGTCCGAGTCGGCGTACGCGATCTCCTCTGACCGCGGGCCCGCACCTGCGCTCGCCCTTCGCTTGCGCGACGACGTCCCCTTGCCGCCCTTCTCGAACGCCAACTCACCGTCGGCGCCCGCGTCGTCGTCGTCCTCAGCGGCGGCCGCCTCGTCATCCGTGTCAAAGTCGGTCTCGTCCAGGTCGTCGTCTTCATCGCTCGCGCCATCGTACTCGGCCGGGTCGTGGTCACCGACGGCGTCGTCGAACGCTGCCCTGCGCTGGCGCGGTGCGGCCGTCTGTTGTGCCTCGTACTCGGCAGCTGACAGGGGCTTGGACGAGCCGAAGATGCGGATCTGGCTCTTGGCGACGCTCTCGGCGAGCGTCTCGTCGGCGTCCTGCAGGCCCATGACCATCTTGATACCGTCGCCGCCATCGATGGCGCTCGCGTCGTCGTCGCCCTCGCCCTCTTCCTCCCTCCGACGCGAGAAGGTCCCGCCCGTGTTGATCCACACGCGTTCACCGTCCCACGTCACGCCCTGCCCGCTGCCACCGCTCATGGGCGCGTACGCGACCTTGTTGCGGTCGCCCATGCGGCGGCGCTTCTCCGAGTCGCTCGTCGGGAGCGGGCAGGGGTCGATGAGCTCGAGCATGCGCGACACGTCGAACGCGTCGACGCCCGACCCGGGGATGTGCACCCGCACCGAGTTGCTCGGACCAGGAGGACGCAAGGGGACGCCGCGCAGGTAGCCAAAGAGGGCGATCGTGCGATCGGCCTTGGGGTCCTTGCGGACGACCTCGCGCGAGGTGAGGTCCTCGAACCGGTCGGTGAGGAAGTACGAGTGGCTGTTGCGGAAGGCGAGGGGACGGAACTTGGCGACAGAGATGAAGCTGCCAGACGCACGAGTCAAGGGTTAGCCTTTGAAACGTGCGAGGGGCGACAAGTCAGCACGCACCGACGGAGGTTGAGGATCTCACGATCCGGGTAGCGGCCGTTCATGACCCCGGACAGGTAGAACATCTTTGCGCCGTCGTAGACCTCGGTCCAAAAGCGCTTCTTAAGGCGTTTCTTCTGCGCCTTGAGGGCCGCGGGCGTCTTGACGAGGTCGAGGTGGGTCAAGATCGCCATGAGCTTGGGCATGCCGTGCGACGAGAGCGCAGACAGAGCTTCGAACGTTTCCTGTAAATAGGAGACGGCGAGTCAGCAGGTCGCGTCTGCGGCGGGAGAAAGCGAGACGACGCACCATCTCGAGGCCAAAGCTCCCGTCAATCATGAGGAGGACGAGGTCGGCAACCTTGGCCGTGTCAATCATGGCGCTGAGGTCGTTGGGGACCTCGATGAAGGTCAGGCGGCGGCTCTTGCCTGTGGAGGGGGGACAGGAGTCGGGGGTCAGCTCTTGCCCGTTGCAGCGCTTCGAGCGTTCCAGCTGTCAGCCACGCACCCGAGACGACGGTGACCGGGCCCTTGATATCGACCATCGTGTTCTTCGTATAGCGCCGCACGAGGGAGCGGATCAGGGTCGTCTTGCCGACCTGCACGCGTACGGGGAAGGCGGTCAGCGGGCAAAGCGGGCAGTTTGGTCGAGGCAGAGGGACCGAGGGACGCACGCCTGACGGTCCCATGACGGCGACAATGACGGGCGGGACCTCCTGCTCGACGCCCTTGCCGCCCTGGCCCGCCGTGCCGTTGAAGGTGCGGTCGACGGCGGGGACATGGAGGCGCGTCTGGTCCTTCTCGACGTTGCGACGCGCCTGCTTCTCTGCGCGGCGGAAGGACGAGCTGATGAAGGCCTGCGAGACCGCGTGCACATGGCCTAGGTCAGCTGACGGAGCGACGGTCGGGCGAGCCAACGAGCGGGGGGAGATGAGGCGGCGCACCTTTGGGTTGTTGCCCTTGCCCGGCCCTTGCTTGGGCGCCTTTGCCGGCCTGTGAGCGCGGTTGCTCTGCTTGTCCCCGTTCATCGCAGCAGGGTGCGATGCGGGCTGGACGGGAGTGGACAGCGGACGCCGGAGCGGCGTCTCTCTCTCTCTCGCGCGCGCGGCGCTCGCCCGTCTGAGCTCGGCTGCACCGCCTCCTCCTCTCCTCTCGCTTGCAAGGTCTTGCCACGACACGACATGGGGAAGAAGAGCAAAGAACAAGACCACTCATTGCTCTACACGCTCTGCACAGTCTACTCAAGCTCCCGGGCTCGCGCTTTTTGGGTCGCGTCCACTCGCTCCGGCCCTCCAGCTGCTCCACGCCGCTCAGCGTGCTCACCACCTCGGGCGGTCACCGCCAGCGCCGGCGCCCGGTGCGCCCTGGCGGCGACTGGGCGGCACCCACTTGCCACCAGCGGCGGCCGGAGCCTGCTGCTGCTGCTGCTGCTGCTGCGCTCCGGGCGTCGACGGCCGCAAGCCCTCGGGCGAGGGAGTCGCCGCGCCGGACGGCGACGCAGCGCCACGCTGCGACGGCGGGAGCCAGCGGCCACCCGAGGCAGGGCGCTCCGGCGCGGCAGCGGGAGCGGCGGTGGGCGCAGCAGCGGCGGCGGGCGGGGCCTCCGGACGCGGGGTCGACCGCGGCGCGAGGTTGAGGCGAGGGCGCTCGCCCGCGGGGGCCGCCCCGGCCTCGCTCGAGCGCGGCTGGAGCTGGAAGCGCGGACGCTCGCCCGACGGCGCCGCGGCGGCGCCAGGGGGAGGCGCAGCGGCGGCCTCGCGCTGGCGGCGCCACTCTGCTGAGCCGATCGGGGCCGGGCCAGCCTTTGCCGCCGCCGGGGCGGCACCACCACCGCCCGAACGGCGCGCGAGCGCCTCCTCCTCGCGCTGGGCCTGGGCCCGCGCCTTGGCCAGGATGGCTTCCTGCTCGGCGCGGCGCTCGGCGAGGCGCGCCTCGCGCTCGGCCTTGGCGGCCTCGTCGGCGGCGCGGCGGCGCTCCTCGATGCGCGCGCGCTCCTCGGCCTCGCGGGCCTCCTCCTCCTCGCGGGCACGGGCCTCCTCTGCAGGGATTGACGGGAAGCAGAGGTCAGTCACGAAGCGAGGCGAGACGCGGGGATCGATCGGGAGGGGGGTTGAGAGAAGCGTGGACGCACCCTCCTCGCGCGCGCGGCGCTCGGCCTCGTCCTTCTCGCGCTGGGCAGCAGCCTGGCGCTCCTGCTCGAGCTTGTCGAGGTGCTGGCGGCGCCTCTCGGCCTTGGCCTCCTCGAGCTGGTCCCGGAGGCGGGCCTGCTCGCGCTCGAACGCGGCGCGGCTCTCCTTCTCGGCGCGCTCGCGGAAGGCCTGGTAGTCCGGGAGGATGCGCTGCAGGCTCGCCTTGATGGCGAGGCCCTGGGCGTGCTCGCGCTGGGCCTGCTCGGCGCGCTGCACCTGGGCGGCCTCGAACGCCTCGCGGTCGCGCTGCTGCTGGCGCTCGTAGTCCTGGGCGATGAGCGGGATCTCCTCCTTGCGGAACGCGCGCTCGAGGTGGTCGAGGCGCTTGTAGGCCGTCGCGAGCTTCTGCGCGAGCGACTTCTTGTCCTTCTCGATCTGCTGCACCTGGAGCTGGACGAGGTCGCCCGCCGAGAGCTCGGGGAGTTTCTGCAGAGGCGCACGTGCGCGTGGGCCGGGTCAGCCTCCCTGCCTGTCGAGTTGGTGAGAATTCGAGGAAAGGAGACGGCACCTGCATGTCGACCTTGAGGCCGCCCTGGATGAGGCTCTCGGCCACCTTCTTGGCCTCGTCGGCCTTGACCTTCTCGACCTCCTTGCGGATGCGCTCAATCTCGCGCTTCTTGAGCTCCTCCTTCTGCCTGCGCTGCTCCTCCTCGGCGAGCTGCTGCTGGCGCACGCTGCGCGCGTGCGCCTCCTCCTTCTCCCTGCGCGCCGACTGCTCGTCGGCGAGCTCCCGGCGCCGCTGGATGATCTGCACGCGCGCGAGCGCCGTCTCGCGCTCGTCGGCGACGGCCGCGGCGAGGTTCTCGAACGCGGCCGCGCGCGCCGCGGCGGGCCCGGCCGTCGTCGCCGCCGGGTGGCCGACGGCCTCGAGCGTGTCGTGCAGGGTCGACGCGAGGCGCGCGAGGTGCGTGCGGAGGAGCGCCGACGCCGAGGGCTGGAGCGCGTCGGCCGCGTGCGAGGCCGTCGACGCCTCGTCGCCAAAGAGGTCCTCGGTGAACTTGATCGAGCCCGACGCGTGGTCGAGCGTCACGTCGACGTCGCCGCGGCGGCACGCCTCGGTCACGTAGCGCTCGACGCGGAGGCGCGTCGTCGCGGCCTCCTCGGCGGCCGAGAAGCGCGCGAGGCGCACGACGCGGTCAATCTTGAGGCTCGCGTACACCTGGGCGAGCTGCTGGAACAGGCGCGCGAGGACGACGTCCTTGAGGGGCGCCACGTAGCGCGCCGTGTCCGGGTTGGTCTCGAGCTGGGCCAGGATGGGCTCGATCTTGCGCGTGATGGACAGGGGGTGGAAGTCGACCTCGAGGATCTGGTACAGCTCGCGCAGCTCGGGCGAGACGCGCTTGAGGACGTGGCGCGCGAGGGCGTCGTGCAGGAGCCCCCCGCGGGTCGGGGCCGCGCCGAGGCCGATGAGCGACGCGAGGCGGTTCAGGCGGCCCTTACCCTCGCCCTCGTCGGTGCCGTCGACGCGCTTGGCCGACTCGACGCCCGAGCCGAGCGGGACGGCGAGCGCGGCGAGGAGCACGCGCGACGCCATCTTGTCGAGCTCGGCGTCGGTGCCGTCGGCGCCGCCCGTGAGGGCGACGCGCGCGGCGTGGAGCGAGTAGAGCTTGCTGTACGCGGCGGCGTGGAACAAGAAGTTTTGGCCGACGGCAAAGACCTTTGCCATCTTGTCGTAGAAGGACGCCATGACCGAGGCCTTGGGGGCGCGCTTGCTCATGCCGACGAGGGTGTGGATGTCCTCGGCGGTGCGGAACGCCTCCTGCCACAGCTCGAGCTCGACGGCCGTGTTGAGCTGCTGGAAGCGCGTGTCGAGGTGGCGCTGGAGCGTGTCGGGCTCGTTGAGGTTGATCGAGTGCGACTGGTGCGTGTACTTTTGCGACGACGCGAGGTGCGAGCGGAGCGTCTCGCACAGGCGGCGGAACTCGGTCTTGCGCTGGTGCTGCAGGCAGAACTGGAACGCCTCGTGGCAGACCGTCTGTGGTGCGCGCGAGGGAGGAGCGGCGGTGGCGGGTATTCCGGGTCAGTCCACCTGCAGACACGAAAGGACGAGCGGAGAGGGGAGACGCGCACCTGGTAGAGGACCTCGAGGCGGGCGTTGTTGCGGAGGATCTCGAGCGCGGTGCGGTACGACTCCCACAGGAAGCGGAGCCAGGGCGTGACGAGGGTGCGGTACGTGCGGTCGCGCGTCTTTTCCTCCGAGACGGCCGAGAGGAGGATGCTCTCTGGGGTCTCGGTCGCCTCGAGGTCCTCGACGTCGCCCGAGGTCGGGGCGCCCTCGAGCTCGTTGACCTTGTGGAGGGCGTCGTCGAGCTTGGCGCGCGAGAGGTCGAGGAGCTTCTGGATCGTCACCTCGACCGACTGGACCGACGTGTTCTGGGCCACGTTCTTGTAGAGGATGAGGCCGTCCTTTGCGGTGCGGCCCTTGCGCAGGTCGACGCACAGCTCGAGGAACTTGATCATGATGGGCTCGAGGACCGACAAGGGGGTCATGCGGAAGCGCCTGCTCGAGAAGACCTCGGAGATGGACGACAGGGCCGCGAGGGGCTGGCC
This sequence comes from Rhodotorula diobovata, assembly GCA_006352295.1. Taxonomy (NCBI): domain Eukaryota; kingdom Fungi; phylum Basidiomycota; class Microbotryomycetes; order Sporidiobolales; family Sporidiobolaceae; genus Rhodotorula; species Rhodotorula diobovata. The sequence continues at coordinate 31,561 of SOZI01000045.1, read as the reverse complement.
CACCGAGAGGAGCTCATCCGCGCGCTGTTAAAGAGGGAGAGGGGGAGGTCAGTGAGGGGTTGCTCGTTTGGGCTGTGCGGTTGCGGTGTCATGTTCATCTATTCATGCCAGCTCTCGCGTGGCCGTCAATGCAGGCCCAGGAAAGGTGCCGAGGAGGGAGAGCCGCGGGGGCGAGGGAAGGCGCAGGCGCGCGCGTGGTGATGGTCGCGAGGTCGCGGGTGCTCGGCGGCACCGACCCGTGGAGGGTGGGTGACGGGGTACGAGGTGCACTGAGTGGGGCAGGGAGGTGCACTGTGGCCCCTGTGCACTCGCCCCGTGGCTGTGGGTGCCCAGTGCCAGGGTCGAGAAAAGGGGCCCGCTGCCGCGTAGCTCACGCGGGTGTCGACGGCGGCGGGGGACAAGAGGGACGGGGGTTGGAGGGATGGGATGGGGATGGACTGACGCGGAGCACGAGCTCTGGCCTGGTGTGAAGCATGGCTGGCACAACCTTGGGGGATGGGCTGTGGGCGATGCGTTGGAGCAGAGAGGCGCCAGGCGAGCTCCGATCCTTTGTCACTGGGCGCGCCTCTCCTCGCGAACACCACGGCGGCTCCCTCTGGTCACTTCACTCTGTCTAGCCGAGATGCAGACCATACTCCTGCCACAGAGATCCCAGGGGCGCACGTCCACCCGCTGGTCCCGCTCGCTCGCGACACTGGCCTCTGCCCGTCAACGACCCGCTCCCCCTCGTCGTCCCTCTCCTCGCATCGTCTACGAGGATGACCGGCACCTGGTCCTAGACAAACCCTCGGGGGCTGCACTCCAGGGTCAGCACGGCTCTCCAGCCAGGCAACATTGGGACCACCTCGTCGACGGTGAGCCTCAGACTCTCCCTCCTCGTCCTCGTCCTTTCCCCACCTCGCCTCACCGCCCTTGCCCTCGTCCTTCCCCCCCGCAGCACTCAGGGCCAGGCCACACTCGCCACAACTCTACACCGTCCACCGCCTCGACAAGGTCCGTTCCCACTCGTGCCCTTGTTCCCCCCACCCCGCTCACCTCCCTCCCCGTCCCCGCAGAGCACGACCGGCGCACTCCTCCTCGCAAAGTCGCGCCCCATCGCCAGTCGCCTCAGCGCCCAGCTCGCCAATCACGACGTCGACCGCTCGTACCTCGCCGTCGTCCATGGCCAGCTCAAGGTCGGCTTCGAGGGCCACGTCGACGCCCCGCTCCGCCTCGACCACGACCGCGTGCGCCTCTGCCCCGAGGGCCAGGGCGTCGACGCCCTCACTCGCTGGCAGTGCATCGCCGCGTCCGTGAGCCCAACCCCGCACCGTCCCCACGTCCTCAGGCCCTTCGAGCTGACCTCTCCGGCGAGCAGCGCCTCTTCTCGCTCCTGCGCCTCGAGCCCGAGACGGGCCGCAAGCACCAGCTGCGCATCCACTGCGCCCAAGTCCTCCAGGGTGCGTCCACTCTTTGCCCCTTCTCAAGGACTCGCCCCCTGACTTGCCCCGCGACAGCCCCCATCGTCGGCGACTTCAAGCTCGCGCCCAAGGCCCCACACGCCGCCGCCCTCGTCGAGCTGGGCCTCTCGCTCGACCACGTCCTCCTCCACTCGCACCAGCTCAGCTTCTTTGTGCGTCCCTGTCCTCTCGTCCGCCTCTCTCGCACGCACGGAGAGCTGACCCTCTCCTCCCTTCCAAGGCATGGGACAAAGACACGGGCAAGCGCTCGCGCATCACAGCCACGTGCCCTCCCCCACCGGCCTTCGAGCGCTTCTGCAGGGCCCACAAGCTTGCCCTCCCATCGACCGCGACCGCGACCGCAACCTCGACATGAGCCCGCGCAGGCCGACCGACTCTCGGTCGCGTGAGACCCGTCGCCGAGACATTGTCGACATTCCGACCTCGACGGGGTCCGGGTCGTCGTGCTCAGGGGGCGCTGTACTATGTACGTTGGTCACCTCGCGCGGCGTCGCGCCCCTGAGTTGGGATCCTCCTGCGCTTGCCCACCGCCGCGTACGTCGAGTGCAGGTGGCGGTTGCTGGCAGAGCTCGCGCTCGGCCACTCGCTCGCATCACTTGCCCACCGACTAGACGCCGGCGTTCTCCCCTCGCCTCCCCTTTGCTCGACCGAGGAGGACCCTGGTGGTCGGCTCTGCCTTGACGCCGACACCCTCTTCCCTGTGAGCACTGCCCGTCCTCCGAGTCCTCTTCTGCGCCTAGCGAGCACTCCCGCGCGTCTCCGAAGCTGACCCGCCCGCTCGCTTCCCCCACCCTTGCGCCAGCCCAGCCCTCACCACCAATGTCCGTCCCTCTCCCCGCCGCCGCCGCCTCCGCCCCCTCGCTCGCCTCCCTCCCGCCCGAACTCCTCTCCACCATCTTCTCCCTCTCCCCTCCCTCGCCGCCCCCGCTCCCCGCGTCGCTCGACCCGCTCGACGACCCCGCCGCCGCCGCGGCGCCCCTCCGGCTGCACCCCTCCGCGGTAGCCATCTCGCGCGCGCTCGTGCCGTTTGCGCGGGCGAACGCGTACGCGTGCGTGACCGTTCGGGGTCGGAGGAGGTGTGCGCTGCTGGGGGAGAGGCTGCGCGAGGGGGAGGGGCGGGGGGAGGGGGAGGGGCGGGGCGCGCTGGTGCGCGTGCTCGAGGTGCTCGACGACGACGACACCGACAACAGCGACGCATCCGAGCCGGACAGCCCCGACGACGACCTCGAGCGCGCCATCGTCGCAACGCTCGACGCCGTCCCGCACCTCGAGCACCTCGTCGTCGCGTGCACCTCGTCGTCCTCGTCAGGGCCATCATCGCCGGCGCTGCGCCGCGCGCTCCTCTCCCCCGCGGCACTCTCGTCGCGCCCCTTCTGCGGCGCCCAGGCCGCCAGACTCTCCGTGGTGAGCTGCCCTGCGGCGCCGCTGTGCGTCGCGGACCTGGCGCGGGGCGTGAGGGGCGCGGGGGAGGGGCTGAGGGAGGTCGAGGTCGTGGGGAGGATGGCGCTCAAGCGGGCTGGGGCTGGGGCTGGGGCTGCTGCTGCTGCTGCGGGGGGTGGAGAGGAGGGCGGGGGACGGACGGAGGGCGAGGCAGGCGGGGAGGGCGTGAGGAGGGTCGTGCTCGAGGTGGAGCCGCATGCACAGGGTGCGTCGCTCGCGTCCCTCTCTCGCTTGCTGACTTCTGTGCCTCGCTGTGGAAGACGCGTCGAGTTCGTTCTGACGCCCGCCGCGGACACACAGGCCTCGGCAGCTTCCTCGATGCCCTTCCCTCCTTGGCGCACCTCTCGCTCCGGTGCTTCACCACCGACGCCGCCGCTGCCTTCTCTGCCCTGACGCCGCAGACGCGCGCTCGCCTCCGCGAGGTCGAGTTCTCTTCGAGCGGGTACCTGCACGTGCGCGCCCTCTCCCCCCATCGCTTTGGCCGCGGAGCATCAGCTAACCCGCTTTCTCTCCCCTCGCGAGCAGCGTCCTCTCTGCGCCCTCCCCTCGCTCCTCCCCTCCCTCTCGCACCTCACCCTCTCCTCCCCCGCCCTGATCCTCACCCCCGACTTCCTCGCCGCACTCAGCAACGACGTCCCCCTCGTCGAGGCGCTCGTCCTCCGCGGCCCGCACGTCGAGGGCGAGCGCGCCGCGGGCGAGCGGACGCTGAGGCTCTTGGCGGAGTGGGTCGAGGGGCGTGCGACGGCGAGGAGGGCGGGCGAGCACGGGGCGGCGGGAGGAGAGAGGCGGTCGCTGCGGCGGCTCGAGGTGGACGTGCGGCGTCCTCCGGCGGCGGCGGGGCTCTTGGCAGCGGGGCCTGCAGCTGTGGCGCGGGGTCGCACGCAGGGCGAAGGAGGAGCGTTGGGTCAGGCGAGGAGGCTCGCCGCGGCTTGTGCGCGGGCGGGTGTGGCGCTCGGGGGCGGAGTGGTCGAGCTGCTGCGGGTCGGCGCGTGAGGTCGGACGGAGGCGGACGCGTATAGACTTGATAGATTAGATACAAGACACCCTGTTGTCACTTGTTGCCTGACCTGCATCGAGAACGAGAAAGATTGCAGCTCGAGCCTATCGCTAATTATGAGGAGCCGTCGCACGCGGAATCCCCTCCTCCGGCTCCCCCCTCATCGCGCCGAATGGTGAGGTCTCGTCGTCTCGTGCCCGGCACTGTCCGTGACTGATCAGTAGCTCAAGCGTGTCTCTCGGGTGCTGCAGACCATGGCCAACCCGCTCAGCAGCCCTGCGCTCGCGCCCTCGCGCTCCTTCCTCCGCTTCGTGGATGCTTCGCCGACCCCGTACCACGCCGTCGCCAACTGCGTCGCCAACCTCGAAGAGGCAGGCTTCTCGAGGTCAGTACAGCACTCATCGCCACGAGCGCCCGCCCAAGCCCAGCTCACTCATGCCGACTGACTCCGCGCCCCACCCGCAGGCTGCACGAGCGCGACTCGTGGGCCGACAAGGTCAAGCCCGGTTCCAAGCTCTTTGTGACGCGCAACCAGTCGAGCATCATCGCCTTCACCGTGCCCGAGGACGCTGGCTCCAAGCCGCTCGGGTTCAGCGTCGCCGGGTGCCACACCGACAGCCCGCGCTTCATCGTCAAGCCCGTGTCGAAGCGCGAGAAGGTCGGCTTCACGCAGGTGGCCGTCGAGACGTACGGTGGCGGTCTCTGGGCAACGTGGATGGACCGGGACCTGGGGATTGCCGGTGCGTCCCCCCCCGCTCGTCAATGTGTCGCCTTTGAAGTTCGCTCACGCTCGTTCCCCGCACCCGCACCACACGCCCGTTGCAGGCCGCGTCACCCTCGCCGGTGCAAAGGGAGCGTCTGCCGACACGTACACGTCTCACCTCGTCACCGTCCGCCAGCCCATTCTCCGCATGCCCACCATCGCCATCCACCTCGAGCGCACCCAGAACGACAAGTTCTACTACAACCCCGAGACGCAGCAGGTCCCCATCCTCGCACTCGCGAGCAAGGAGCTCAACAGGACGCTGCTCGGCGACGAGGGCGCAAAGAGCGCCGCAGAGGTGTCGTTTGCCGACCCGCTCGACATCACGAGCCACCACAGCCCGGTCCTGCTGCACACGGTCGCACAGCAGTTGAGTGAGGAGCTTGGCGAGGAGGTCAAGCCTTCCCAGATTCACGACTTTGAGCTCAGCTTGTTTGACGTTCAGCCGGCGACAATCGGCGGCGCGCTCGTGCGTCCCTTCCCTCCTTCCTATCTTTATCCGCTCGTTCTCGTCCGTTCCTCGCTCCGCCATTCACCACTGACATTCTGGTTGCGCCTGTCTCCGCCCTTCAGAACGAGTTCATCTTCTCCGCCCGCCTCGACAACCTCTTCTCCTCTTTTGCCGCCACCGAAGCCCTCATCCTCTCGTCCAAGTCGTCGCTCCCGTCGGACGGCCGCGTCTCGATGATCGCCCTCTTCGACAACGAGGAGGTCGGCTCTGTCTCGGCGTACGGCGCCGAGAGCAACTTTATCGAGAGCGTCTTTGAGCGCGTCGCGGTTGCGCTCAAGGCCGACAACGAGAGCGAGGCAGAGGCGTACCAGCGGACCCTCGCCAAGTCGTTCTTGCTGTCGTGCGTCTTGTTCTCGCCTCTGTGACGGCGGGGCGGACGCATGAGCTTACTCGGCGCTGTGCCATGTTCGCAGCACCGACGTTGCGCACTCGGTTCACCCGGGTTTCGTCGACAAGCACGAGGAGAACCACCGGTGCGGCCCGTGTCCCGTCCTGCTCCAATCTTCCTCTGCGCTGCCCCCAACCTGTCGTCCAAAGCGCGCCGACTGACGCGCCCGCGAACCCTCTCCGTCCTTCTCCCCGTGCAGCCCCCTCATCAACTCTGGCATCGCCATCAAGACCAACGTCAAGCAACGTTACGCGACGACGTCCAACACGGTCTTCCCGCTGCGGCGCGTCGCGGCAGAGGCGGGAGTGCCGCTGAGCGAGTTCGTCGTGCGCAACGACTGCGCCTGCGGGTCGACCAGTGCGTCTCCTCGGCATTCCGGAACCATGTCCTCTCCACTGCGCGCGTCGAAGCACTCTCCCTGACACCTGGCACAACACTTGCTGCCCCTCCCCGCCGCGCGCAGTCGGACCCCTCGTGTCCAAGATCGGCCTCCGCACCGTCGACATTGGCGCGCCGATCCTCTCGATGCACTCGGTGCGCGAGATGGGCGGCGTGCGCGACATGGCGTCGCTCGTGAGCTTGTTTGAGCGCTTCTTTGAGCGCATGGGCCACCTGGACACCCTGGCCGAGACGGTGGACTAGCCGCCGGCGCGAATGTGAATGCGACTCGTCATGCGGTCTTGTCGAGCTGCCGTCCCGGCTGCAGTGACTAGTGTCAGATGTCGGCAGCTCGTGCTACTGCTGTGCCTGCTTGCGATACGGGGGCTGCCCGCTTGGACCGCGCAGCGACGGGTGAGGGTCCCTCGTGCGCGGCACGGTCAGCACGCATACTTGGCCCTGGAGGCCTCTGCCTGGTCCTTCAGCGGCCGGAACGAGCAATCGCACGGCATCGTCGAGCGTGCACGCCTTCTCGCTCGCACCAGGAGGAGTCGACCAAGAGGCGCGAGGCGTGCGTCGTCGATTGCGCCGAAGCTTGTTCGCGGGGCACTCGAAGACACGAGGCTCGATGCGACGAGCCACGAAAAGTCGGAGAACAAGCTCTAGAGCGTTTCGCACTCGAGCAGAAGCATCGTCTCCTCGCGCATGTTCGCAGAGCCGTGAGGGAGACTCACTCGCTCGGACCTCGCCGACGTAGTCGGACTTTCTCGCTCTTCCGTTACGAGCCAGTCCCTGCCGGCAGTCTCTGACCCACTCACAATGTGCGACTTCACCCTATAGACTCAGTCATCATCGTACTGACGAGGCGCGTCTTGAGCAGGCCGACGAGGGCGGGACCTGCGAAGACCGTTGCCGCGGGCCAGCCGGATCTGCTTTGAGCGGGCCAGCCTAATCTGCTCTGATCAGAAGCCCAGCACCTGCTCAGATACCTTGCGGCGCCTCCCGCTGCTGCAAAGGGCACTCGCCTCACCTCACCTCACCCCGCCGTCCCTCTCACACGTGCTCTTCTTGGAAGCTGGCTGTGCGGTAAACCCGAGCTGCCTTTGATTCGATACAGACACTACTGCTACGGCAGGACGTACTGAGGAAGAGGGGAGGAACAGGGGGGGGGGAATCGCCGCACAGCCGGTGTTCACTCGCCACCGTTGGCCTGGGCGTGCACCTGCGCCTGCGCCTGGGCTTGCGCGTGAGCCTGAGCTTGCGCCTGTGCCTGCGCGGCCCTCTGCGCCGCGACCGCCTGCGCCTGCGCCTGCAAGAGCTCCCTCTGCCGCTGCTGCAGCATCTGCAGTTGCTCGGGCGTGAGCTGCGGCGGCGGGACGGGCGGGCCGGCACCCCCGCCCGCGACGATGCCGTTCGCGCCTGGCAGGGGAGGCGCAGCGCCCTGCACGCCGGGCGAGCCAGGTGGGAGCTGCGCGTGGGCGGTGCCGTTGGGCGAGGCGTGCGCGGCGGCGGCCATCTGAGACGGGAGGGCCGAAGGGGGACGAGGCGAGGCCGACTGGCCCGGCGGGAAGCTGCCCTGCTGAGGGTAGCGTTGACCGTTCTGCAGGAGCGAGCCGAGCGTCAGCACGCGAGCGCGGGAGTCCACAAAAGAGGCCCGGCGTACCTGCTGAGCCATCGCCTGCTGCTGAGCCGCCTGCTGAGCGGCCTGTGCCTGCTGCTGTGCCTGCTGGGCGGCCTGCTGCTGGCGCAGACGGGCCTTTTGCTGCTCTTGCTCGGCCTTGTACATGGACCACTGCATCGGATCCCACGAAGGCCGCGGGGGGAGGTTGTGCGAGTCGTGCATGTTCATGTTGATTCGGCGAGGGAAGCCGGGCGCTGTGTGGACAGGGAACGGGCGACAAGTCAGTCGCAGAAGGGAGCGAGACTTGGTCAATCAGGCGCATGGGAGACGCACGAGGCTGCTTCTGCGCCCACGTTTCTCGCTTCTTCTGCACCTTCTTCATGGCGTCGAGGATGGCGACGTGGCGAGCCTTCTTCTTGCTCCCGTCGCCGACGATGGGCGCCGGCCGGCCCGTCAGCTTGTCGAGCGGCGGGATCCACTCGGGCGGCGGTTTGACGATCTCGGTCCCGTCCGGCAGCGTCTTCTTGCTGCCGGGCCCGACGAGGCGGTCCCAGCGGTCGTACATGTCCCACGCAAGGCGGTGGTCCGAGGCGGGGCGGTGCGTCGTCTGGTTGAAGATCTGGGCGATCAGAGTCCAGTTGAAGCCGTACTGCTTCTGCAGCGCGAGGAGAGTGGCGTCCTCCTCCGGGAGCCACAGGACCGTCGACGCGCGCACTTCAGGCTGCGGCACGACTTCGGCAGGGCGCGTGAGCACCTCGCCGAGCGTCGCGTCCTTGGGCTTGCGACTCGCAAAGAGCGCCGACGCCGTCGGCGGCACCGAGTCGCGCCCGTCGAGGGGGTCCTTGACGTCCTCGATGTCGGCGGCGGTTGAAGGGCGCCAGCCATGCGTAGTGCGTGTCCGGCCGGGCTCGAGCGTGCTGACCAGCAGGGGCTTGCTCTCGAGCAGTCGCGTGACGTGCGCGAGTCGGCCAGACCACGCCGACGAGTCCTCGACGCGTCGGTCGAGCGCCGAGTCGTTGGCGACGACAAAGTCGGAGTATAGTGGGAGGTCGGGGAAGAGCGCCGCGAAAGTGTACGAGAGGAAAGGGTCGTCGGCGGGGAGGGGCTTGTCGACGGACGAGGACGAGGCGGACGCGTCGGCAGCGCCGGCGGAGGAGGTGGTGGAGGGCGTGATGGCGTCGCGCAGTGCGGCGAGGACGAGCGGGTCGACAACCGTTTCCTCGATGCCAGCGTCGAAGATCGGGTTGCGGAAGAAGATGAGCTTCTGGACATGCTGCGCCTGAGCGTGCGCACGCTGCGCCTCGAGCTGCGCCGCCTGCTGTCGCGAGACCGACCCTGCAGGGGGCACGGGCGTCGATTCGTTGCCCGTGCTGCCGCCTGCTTTGCCCCGCCCTGGCGGCGCGCTCGCGACGGGAACAGCGCCTGGCGCAGGCGTAGTGCTGGTCGATGCCGTCGCCGTCGGCGGCACAGACAATGGGGCAGGCGTCGAGTCGTCGACCTCGCCCTCGGCATCGGCGCTCGCGTCGGCCTCGCCGTCGGCGTCCTCCTCAACCGTCTCCTTCGCCTTGCCCTTGCCCTTGTCCTCCCGGGCCGCAGTATCCGCCTCCTCCTCGACGGCGTCCACCTGCATCGTCTCCGGCTCCTCGTCCCCCTGCTCGAAGTCGCGGCCTTCGAGCCGCGCCGCGAGCTCCTCGTCGCTGAGCAACCGCGGCGGTTGCGTCCGCACGCGCAGTCCGGGTCGCTCGTCGGGCGAGGCGCGGTGGTACGTCCGGCACGCGCGCGCGAGCTTGTACGCCGAGACGACCTTCCACCGCGCTTCTTGACGGAAGTCGATCTGCATCCAGCGCTGCATCGCGAGACAGGCGTGCGTCAGTGAACGGCATGCGCGACGGGATGGGAGCGCGAGAACGAGGACACACCATTTCGTCAAGGACGTGGTCCCAGTGCGCCTTCGGGACGACGCCCGTGCGCTGCTTCTTTGGTTGGCGGAAGCTCCACAGCTTGTCGTTCTTGAGCTGCTCGATGCGCTCGAACGCACGCACCGACCTCATCTCGTCGATGCCGACGTCCCACTCGTGCGTCTGCAGCGCGTTGACGACGCGCTTGCCCGGCCCCAGGAAGCTCTTGGCGCCCATGTGCTGCGCGCGGACGTGCAGCTTGTACATGTCGGGCTGGTAGAGTGTGGTCGATGACGTGGGCGCGTACGACTTGGCCGCCTTTTTCGGGTTTGGGCGCAGGAGGAGAGACGTGTTGAGACGGTTGCGGAGGATGTCGTGCGGCACGGGCGGGAGGACCGAGGCATAGTCCGACGACACCTCGTGGATGCCGAAGGGAGAGTGGTAAGGGGGGACGGTCTGGTAGGGCACAGAAGGCGTCGGCGGTTGCGGGGTCGCACCGGTGGGAGGGGTCGGGGCGGCCGTGAGGAGAGAGGGGCTGACCGCGACCGGCTGAGCAGGATTCGGAGGGAACACAGGAGCAGGAGAAGCGGTTGCCGACGGGGTCGCGGAAGGCGCGGTGAAGGAGATATGGGGACGGGAGGTCGAAGCGGATGATGAAGGCGCCGCGGCACTCGGGTCGACCCCTCGCACGCCGCTCGACGACGCGCCCGCGCCCATGGTCGTCGTGACTGACACGCCTGGAGGCGCGAGCGACTCGGCGACGGCCATCTCCTCGTCCTCCTCTTCTCCCTCTGCGTCCTCCTCCGAGTCGTTGACGACAGAGCTTGCCCGGGGCGTCTTTGTCGTCGTTGGGACGTCGGCCGCTGCTGGGATCGACGGGGTTGCTGTCGCAACGGCGGTAGGGGGTGGACTCGGGGAGAGAGGCGGGAGCGACAGGTCGAGTTGAGCGAGGCTGTGTCGGCGAGGGACGATCAGCGGAGGCGACACTCGTGCCAGTGGGCGCTGGAAGAGTACCTCTTGCGGTCACTGAACTGTGCCTGGAACTCGTCGAGTCCTTCGAGAGGTGCATCGCCGTCACCAGCCGTCTCTGCCAGTTTCCTCCTCTTCCTGCCCCTCAAGCCCGCCTCGAACTCGACGGGTCGGCCCTTGTCGCGGACGGCGATGTAGAGGTCGGCGAGCTGTTCATGTCGACTAGCGACGATCGAGCTGTGGAGGGAGTGTTGGGTGAGCGATCGAGCGCGTGTTTGGTTGCGGGTGGCAGGGCAGGACGGGGATGCGAGCGCGGGAGGAGCGTACGCAGCTTTGGCCTCGAGGGGCCTGATGGCGCGGGTTCGGAGCACACGGTGATCTGCCTGGTTCTCCTGCTGCAAGGTTCGCACCCGCCCGGGGGGTCAGTCACGAGGGAGAGGGCCGGGGAGATGAGCGGGGAGCAGGTGTGTCCCGTCAGCCTCCGGGGGCGGGCGAGGGCCACACTGGACAGGGCTCGACGCACCTCGTCTGGCACTGCCGGTGCGAGATCTGCCTTTGCCATGGGCTGCTGCAAGGCCTGTGAGCAGCTCTCAAGCACAGCCAAGCGCTCGGCGGGGCGTGAGGGCGCGGGCGACGTGGTGAGGGTGGGAGCAGACGTCGCGCGCCCCCTTCTCTCCGCCAAGTCGCGAGTCGGCAGCGGGCCTCTCCTCGAGCTCCTCGCCCTCCTCGCTCCTTGCTTACAATCTAGCTCGGCTCCACACCCCTCTGCTCGCTGTTCAACTCAGCGAATCCTCTCCACAAAAGACGTGCGCATTCGCTGGACATCCGGTCGCGCTGGGAACGCAACTCAACTCTCGCCGCCGGCGCACGCTTCCCTTCTGCCATCAAGCTGAATGCGAATAGGTTCTATGGACATGCGCACGAGGGGAGACGATGCTTCTACACAAGTGCGGGACGCTCTAGAGCTTGTTCTCCGACTTCTGGTAGTTCGACGTGTCCTGCTCGCTGACGGGCTTCTTCTGGTCGGCGCCGCCCTGGAGGATGGCCAAGACCTCGTCGCACACCTTCTCGTCGCTCAGGTCCGGGATGGGCTCGCCCTTGGAGATGGCGGCAATCTGCACGATCGACGCGCCCGTCTGCATGCCCGCGGCGAACTTGTTCTCGCGCGCGGCGTCCGTCTTGCCCTCGAGCATGTCGCGGATCAGGTACGGCTCGGCGGTGAGGGGGCGGGCGAGGCCGACGAGGTCGCACGCGCCCGTCCCGAGGGCCTCCTCCATGGCCTTCTTCGAGCGGAAGCCGCCCGTGACGCACACCTTGGCCGACTTGATGCCCGAGTCCTTGACCGCGGCCGAGAACTCGATGAAGTAGGCCTCGCGCTTCCTGGTCGACTCCTTCTGGTGCGACCAGGCAGTGCCCATAGACTCGTAGCTGCCGCCCGAGATCTCGAGGAGATCGACGCCGGCTTCGTCGAGCCAGAGGCAGACCTGCTTGGACTCCTCGTTGGTGAGGCCCTTCTCGGCAAAGTCCTGCGAGTTGAGCTTGACTGCGCGCGACGGGGAAGGATTGAGAGGAGCCCATGTCAGCAGGTGTGACCGTAGCAAGCCCGCCGCGGCACCCCTGGGTGATAGGAGAGAGGCCAGGGGACGCACTCGAGAGCATAAACTTCTCGTCGGGGACGCGGCGGCGGATCTCCTTGAAGACGCGGTCGATGATGCGGTAGCGGTTCTCGAGCGAACCACCGTAGTCGTCGGTACGGCGGTTGACGCGGCCCGAGAGGAACTGGGACAGGAGGTAGCCGCTGCGCGGGGAGAGGGACCAGGGTCAGTCCGCGTCGAGGGCGAAGGTCTCGAAAGGGGACGTACTGGGCACCGTGAAGCTGAGCTCCGTGCGCGCCAGCCTTGTAGAGGACCTCGGCGCCGTAACCCCACGCCGTGACGAGCTGGTCAATCTCCTCGACCGTGAGCGGGCGCGGCTTGGCAAAGGTCATGCCACCCATCGGCGGGCACTGGACATCCGACGACGAGACAGGGGTCTGACGGCGGTGGGCGGAAAGAGTGAAAAGGAGACGACAGGGATCCAAGAAGCGAGCAAAGGGTCAGCGGAGGTGCCTTCTCAAGTAGAGCGTCGCCGACAACGCACCTTGGTAATCTCCTCCGACGTCTGACGGCCACCGTGCGTCAGCTGACCGATGACGAGCGAGCCCTGCGAATTTTCCCAGAGGTCAGCACGGCGGGAACAGGCGCGCAGAGGTCGGGGGCGCGGCAGGACGTACGTGAGCCTTCGCCGCAGCGATCGCGGGCTTGAGGTTTTCGACCGGGTCAAACGGCGAGCGGGCGTCGATGATAGCATTCTTCTTGGCCTCGAGACCCTCACTGCGAAACAGCGAGACCGGGTCAGTCCGCAGTTCGACTCGCGAGCCCCGCCGGTCACTCGAACCACCGCCAGGACGTACCGGTCGATGGGGATGTTGCCCAGGACGATGACTCCAATCTTGCCCTTGCCCCACTCCTCGTACAAGCGGTTGTACTCCGGCGTCGTCTTGCCCCGGGCGCCGAGGTCTGCGTCGTCGTACGTGCACAGACGCTCAGTCTGCGGGGCGTCACAAGTTCGAACGACACCGAGGAAACGGGCGAAGTCGGTTGAGCGATCGCGGAAGCGCGCAGTGGGGGCGAACGAGTGGGCGAGAGTGGGCGAGGGACGGCGGTGAGAGAGAGGGTGGGCGGGGGGAGGGGGGATGATACCGTCAGCAGGGCGTCCCTGTTTGCGCAGAGGAGGATGGACGCACCATGGCAGACTTGAGAGTCGGCGTCGGGGCCGTCAGGCCAGAGTGCTTGAAGGTAACGGGCTGCGCGAGCGACATGGTGACGGGTGATCGGCGGGCTGAGAGGCGGCGGTGGCTGCTGAGTCGAGAGAGAGAGAGTGTGTGTGTGTGCGCGAGTCTAGTGCGAGAGCGAGACGAGGTCTAGGGCACAGTCTAGGGTGCACAGAGCTTTGAACAGGGACGAGAGCGAGAGAGAGAGAGGGAATGCAGGGCGCTCTGACCCACCCGAGGCGCGCTGTCAGCCGGGGCGGCCTCGGACTTCAGTCATCACCGAACCCTCGTGCTGACGAGAGCGACGCAGCTTGCCGTCGTGTTTCAAACATTCCGCGCGGCCAGAATCCTCTCATCAAGTCGCTCTTGTCCCTACGCACGCGCTCACGCACGAGGTCCAGAGAGGCCAGAGAGCAAGCGGTGGACTCCGACAGAGCCGACCGACGCCTCCCGCACGACCGCCTGACCGTCTGCAGAATCGCGCTCAGCCGAGTCCCACTGCGCGGTCATTCAGTCACATGCGCTGCGGTTGCACCCACTGCTACCTAAACCTGCTCTCAACCCCTCCTGATGGCCTTGTCGGCCTTGTCGAGCGCCGCGTACCGCACCTCGAGCGCCTCCCGGAGCTCCTTCTGTCGCTGCTTGAGCACGTCGTCCGACAGCGACGTCGTGTCGCCTGCCGGAATCGCAAGGAGCTGATCGTAGAGCGAGTACGGAGCCGAAGCGCTGAACGGCGCCGTGGTGGTCGATGCGGACTGTGCGGCGCAGGCAGGGTCAGCTCTGCGCTGCGGCGGGACAGGTCCGAGGCCAGAGAGCAGGCATGCGCACCTTGAGCGCGTCAAGGCTGAACGTGAATGCGTCGTCGAGCCGGTCGTACTTGATGAGCGTGCGCAGCAGCGCCGCCAAGTCGTGTCGCCGCAGGAAGTCGGTCAGGAACGAGGGCGCCTTGGCACCGCGGTTGGTCGCAAGCGTGCGCTCGAGCGCAACCAACCGGTAGCGGAACGTGACTGGGTCGTCGTGCCGCGCGAGGTGCCGCTCCAGCAATCGCCAGGCCTTGGTCGAGAGGGTGCCCTCCCACGTCGCCGCTTCCTCCGACTGGACGACCCATGCCGCGTCCTCGACACTGCGGTGTGCGCGCGCTCCGGGTCAGCAGAGGATTCAGGGGCACGCGAACGCGATCCTGGAACGCACCTGTCTGCGTGGAGCGCGAGGGTCACGCAGCGCTCGGTCACGGCCTCGAAGAGCGACGTCATGTCGACGTCGAGCACCCGTCCCGCCTGGAACGCCTGGTCAAAGCTTCCAAGCTGGGTGAACAGCGCGACGACCGAGTCCGGGTCGAGGTGGAAGCCTGCAGAAGCGTCGCACGGTCAGCCGTCGACCGCGAACGGGACGGGTAGAAGAGAGGCGACGCACTGGTCCGCTCGAGCTCGGGGAACTCGCCCGCGAGCTGCAAGCGCGACAGCGCGAGGCAGTACTCCTTGCGGAGGTCGTCGAGCTCGAGCACTTCGAGAGGCGGCGACGCCACGGCCGGGTCGTACTCGTCCTCGGGGATGTGCTGCGCCACCTTGCGTCGCTTGTGGCCCTGGACGTGCACAGAGTCGTCAGTACTCGCTCGACTATGCCCGAGTGCATGGAAGACGGAAAGGACGACGCACCCGCTCGCTGTCGTCTCCAGCAACGACGGCGATCCAGGCGTGGTCCTTCGAGACGAGCGAGAGCGCGTTGGTTGCGGCGAGGTAGCTCTGGCACTGCAGCGTTGCGAGCTCGCGGAAACTACCTTGGCGCGCGCTCATCTCGCCGAGACGGCGACCCTGCTGGAACATGACAGTGCCGGCTGCACACGCCGCGACGACCTGACGTGAGCCAGCCGCACGGACGAACGAAGGAGGACAGGACGCACCGCTGCGGAAGTCGCTCTTGGCGACGTGGTGGGCGTACAGGACCTTGTAGTAGTTGGGATGGGCGAGCGGGTCCGAGTTGCGGGCGCGGAACGACAGGTTGCGCTCGAGCTCGGCCTCGAGACCCGAGAACGAGAAAGTCGTCAAGAGGCCTGCCGCGCCGTTCTCGCAAACGACCGAGATGAAGTGCGCGAGGCACGTCATCTGCCTGTGTGGGTTGTGCGCAAGTTTGTCAGCGCCTTGCACAAAGCGCGAGAGGAAGAGAGCGGAGGGAGAGAGAGAAAGAGAGCTCACGTGTCGTGGTACGGAATGCTCATGACGACCTGGTACGCCTGGTCGTACTGGGCGAGGGCGGCATAGCTGCGGAACAGTTTGGTCCACAGGTCCTTCTCGGCGAGTTCGTCCTTGGTCCCCTCCGTTTCGAGCGCGGCGAGCGCGAGCTGCGCAAAGCGCGCAATCGCCGTGTCGAACGGCGTCGGGACAAAGAGCGCGACGACGTGGGCGTAGTACCGCGCGAGGGACGACTCGACCTCTCGTGGGAGGACGAGCGTCAACGCCTCTCGTGCCTCGTCGTCCTCGTCCTCGTCGTCCTCTTCGGCGTCGAGTGCGAGTCTTGCGCCGTACAATCCGCTCGCAGCCGCCTCGAGCGCCGCCTGGGCGTCCTCGCCCGCGAGAACGTCGAGTGCCGCCCGTCCCCGGACGTAGCTCATGCCCGCCGTGCGCGGCCACATGTCGACCCACTGCGCCGCCTGCACGGGGAGCGCAAGCTGCTGTAGCCTGTGGCCGAGCACCGTCGCTGCGGGCGAAGCGGCGATCCGGCCTGCGCCAGCCGACGCAAGGAGCCCAAGGGCGGTACTCGTCCCCGTTGCGGCGTACGCGAGTGCGACAGGGAGGGACGAGCGCGACGCGGGGAGGATGGTCGGTGCGTAGCCCGGCACGCGGAGGAGCGCGCTGAGGAGGCCGGAGGTCGGGACTGGCATGACCTCGGCTTGGCTGGCCGGAGCCGTGTGCTCGTGCACGTTCAGCTCGCCGAACCGCGCCACCATGGGGTCGTCGCTGCCGCTGCCGCCCTGCAGCTCCTTCTGCACTAGCGCGAGCGCGTCGACCGTCGGGGCCGCGACCTCTGCAGAGACCCAGGCGAGCGCGCCGAGCGAGTGCAAGGCCGTGAATGCCGCGGCGGTCGTCTGGTCGAGCCGCCCGAACAGGCGCTCGGGCACGCCGCCGACTTCTGCCTCGGGTGCGTCGTCTTCCGCGGCCCACGCGACGAGGATCACGGCGACAAGGCCCTTGACGAGCTCGTAGCGCGCCTCGATGCCCGACGCGAGCCCGTCCGCGAGGAGCGCGTTCGACAAGTCGGTCGTCGCGTGCGAGTCGGCCGCGGCGCCAGCAATGGGCGGGAGCTGCTCCGTCGTCAGGAGGCGCAGGAAGGCGTCGACGGCGCGCTCTGCGCTCCCGAGCGCGGCGAGCTCGCCCGCGACCTGGCGGACGGCCGCCTCGCTCAGGGCTGGCTCGAGCGCCTGCTCGAAGAGCTCGAGCGCAGTGTCCTCGAGGTCGGCGAGGAGCGGCGACGCGAGCTTCTCGCGCAGGGCGCGCTCGAGCATGCGCAGGTCGTTGGTCGACAGGCGGCGCTGCAAGTCGCGGATGATGGCGAGGAGGGGGAGGATGTCGTGACGAAGGGTGCGGTCGGAGGCCATGCCAGCGGGGAGGTCGAAGAGGGGCTCGTCTGCTTCGGCCACGGCGAGGACGTCGGCCGGGGTGAGGCTGTGCAGCGTCTGGACGGCCTCGCGGACGACGGGGACAGCGATGGCGTCACGCGCGACGACCGCCGCGATGCCGCGCTGCTCGTCGACGACGAGGCACGTCGGGAAGAGCGCGGCCGTGCGCGACTCGTTGAGGAAGGCGACGAAGCGCAGCCACTCGAGCTTGAGCTGCTTGTTGTACTCGTCGTGGAGGAACGCGCCCGTCTGCGGCGACTGCTGGAGCGACACGGTCGAGCCGACGACGGCGGCCACGCGCTCTATCGGGGTCGCGTACTCGGCAGCGAATGCATCGGGGGCGGCGAGGCCCTCGGCACTCGCCTCGGCCGCGACGACGTCCTCGTACATCTCGAGCGCGTACTCGAGTGTCGCGGGAGGGTACCGGCCGGGGCACGCCACGTGCTGGAGGAAGGTCTCGGCGACGGGTACAGGCGAGTCGCGCAGGAGGTCGTCGAAGTAGGCTGCAGTCCACGCGCCCGTCTTTGCCGTCGTGCCGCGGTCGACGACGCACCACTCGTCGCCGTCTGCGCCGTCCATGGCCGACTGCCCCTCGAGCTCGCTGAGGCCGATCGTGCGCACCTCGCTCTCACCTCCCTCGTCCCAGCACGTCCACAGCGTCCACTTGGCGTCCCCCGCGAGGTCCATCCGCTGGACGTCAAAGTCGACGAGGCTGCCCACCGCGCCGGGAGGGCAGACGCGCTCCGTCACGGGCGTCAGCTCGCTCAGCTCGCCCGTCGCGGGGTCGCTCGCGAAGCCGTACACGACAAAGACCCCGGGCGCAGAGCTCGACGCTGGGCTGAAGAGCGCGAGGTACGACGCATGCGACGTGTACTGCGTCCCGGCGACGACCTTGACGAGCGGGGTCGGCGCGTCGGCGAGAAGAGCTCCCGACCGCGCGAGGTGCGGCGAGTCGTTCGACGCGTGCGAGTGAGGCGCGAGCGCGAGTGCGCTCGACGCAGGTGAGGCGGCAGGCTTGGGCAGGTCGATGGCGCGGAAGCAGGCACCCGACTCGAGGTTCCAAATGCGCAACTTGCGGTCGCGCGTGACGCCGAACGCGACCGACGTGGCGCGGTCGTCGGTGCTCGAGGAGGCGAGGGAGAGGAGCTGAGTCGGGGCGCCGGCGTGCTGCGCCGCGACGTGGCCGCCCTTGACCGGGGAGCCAAAGTTCGAGAATGAGGGGAGGAGTGAGCGCATCGAGAAGCTCGAAAGCGACCGCAGCTCGGTCTCGACGAGCGCGCCATCTGCCAGAGCGTGGGAGGTCAGCATTTCCGTTCGGAGCGCAGACGGGCGAAGGGGCTCAGCACGCACCCTCACCCTGCGCAATCTCGACGCAGACTGCATAGCCGTCCTCGCAACCGACAATGAGCCTGCCCTCGTCAACGCCGTGCATGACGACCGGGGTGCGGCCCTCGAGGCTGCCGACCCTGAACTCTTCGCACCAGTCGTCGTCCGCGAGGTGCTTCTCGTCGTAGAAGAGGGTGGCGACCGGGAACGAGAGGGTGTAAAGGTAGCCGGCCTCGGTCAGGCATGCGAGCTGGAGACGCGATGAGGTCGACGAGGGGGAGGAGACGACAAAGGCGGGAGAGGGGACCAGGCGGGAGGGGAAGACGAAGCGGACTGGTGGGAGGGTCCCAGGGTGAGCGTCGAGGTCGGCAAAGGTGCTCAGGTCGGCGCTCGATGAGGACGGAGGCGACATTGGGCGGGAGAAGGCGACCCATCGAAGTTCGAGGGCGTAGGCGTCCTCGACGATGCGTGCGAGGACGAACCCTGCACTCGGTGCACCGTCCTGTGTCCTTGGGAGCCAGGTCGAGCTGTGGAGGGCATGGTCGGCCTGGGCGAGGGCAGGAGCTGGCGCCGACTCGTCGACGGGCGCACTCGTTGGGACGGGGTACGATAAGAGGTCGAGTGTCGAGCAGTGTTCGAGGAATGCTGTCGCGGTCGTGTACCGCAGCAACCCTGCCATCGTTGTGAGCGGTCGCCGGAGGAGGGCCGAGAGGGGGGGAAGGGGGGGAGAGATGAGGAGGAGGGAGGAGAGGAGGGGTGGATGGGCGAGGAGCGATGAGGAGGCGTTGTTGTCGGCCAGGCGCAGTTGCTGAGAAGCGAGCAGAGCTACCGGCTGCGCGTCGTTGTCGCTGAGCGGGCCACCGGTGCAGGCCTGAGGTGCGTCGAGCGCCGCCAGCCGCAGCTGGCCCGCGAGTTGAGCGAGACGGCCTCACTCACATTTCCCTCTCCCTGCTGAGCCCCTTTACCGCGATACAGCCAAGTTACTCGAGACACGACAACAGCAAGCAAGACAGACTACGGCAACGTCGAGCGAGCGGGCCCCAAAGCTCACGGCCAGTGACTCGCTCCTGCCTCAGGCCGTCGCGGCGACGACCGGCAGCTCCTCCTTCTGGACCACCTTGTCTACCCGGATCGGCATCATGCCATCCTCGGTGCCGGCATGTCCGTTGGCGAGCGGCGTCGCGTCAGTCGGCGTCGACGCACCGCCAAGCAGCGCCTCCGCCACGGCCGCCTCCTCCGGGTCCTTCCCCTGCTGCTCCACGTGCACCACGCTCAACCCAGCGTCCTTCGTCACGCTCTGCTGGCCCTCAACTTCCTCCCTCTCGCGCTGCGCGAGCGCCTCGACCCTCCGCGCCTGATCCCGCAGCATGCCTTCGACGAGCTCGAGACACTCGTCGCGCGACTGGGCGAGGAGCATCGCGCTCCGCAGCTCCTTCAGGAGCGTGACGATCGACTTGGTGCCCGACAGGGTGGCGGTGGTGAGATGCCCGGGGAGGGCGGCGGTGCCAGGAGAGAAGAACGGGAGAGGGGGAGTCGAGGAACGGGTCGTGCTCTGCTGCCGCTCCTCGGCCTGTGCGGGGCCCGGCGCAGTAAACACCGTGCTGGACGGCGTAGGAACCTCTTCGACAGGGGTGAGCGGCGGCGCCTGTCCTCCCCCATTCACGACGACCGGCGCAACGGCGGGATCCTCGGATGCAGGGCTCACCGCCTCCACCTCCGCAGGCGCGACGCCTGCCCGTTCGTCAGTGGGCCCCGCAAGTGCAATACTCGCCGCCGGCTCTACTTCGGCAGACGGCGGCTCGCCCTCGTGCGCGTCCGCCGACCCCGGTTTAGAGGGGACGACCACCACCGGCGGCGCCGCGCTCTCGACCTCGACGAGCTGATGCGGCGCAGGCGAAGGGCCGCGAGAAACTGTCGCCGAGCCAGCGGAGCTCTCCCTCGTCCGCCGCCCGAGGCTCGTCCCTGTTGCGCCGGTGTCTCGTGACTGCTCGCGCTCGCGGGCGCTGCGCTTGAGAGACGAGCTCCGCCGAGGAGGCTTGATGGAGATCGGCGGTCCAAGTGCGGTGCTGCTGTTTGGTGTAGCGCCGGGCACGGCGGGGATAGGCGGGGCTGGTCCTGAGTGTCCATCGGCACTGCCGCCGACGTGCCCGTCCGCGCAGCCGTTTGCCGAGGCAGACGCACCGCTGACAGGAGGCGCAACGCCCCCGTCGATGCTCGAGGGTGGCGCTTTGCGCTGCACGACCGACGCAGGTCGAGAGGTGGGCGCCTCCTCCGGCACGGCAGCGACGACGCTCTTTGACCTGCGCCCTTGCCTCGCTTCGGCCGTCGCCCCCCGGCCAGGCGATGCCGGCGCGCGGTCGTAGCTCGCCCTCCTCTGGCTCGAGCTGGCCAGCCCCGGTGGTGCCGCGTACGCCGCTGCCTTCGCCGCGAGCGCGACAGACTCGCCGAACCCGGCGGCGCGCATCGCCGCCTGGCTGACGCTGGTCGTCGCAGGTGGCGCAGCCGAAGAGCTCTGTGCGCTCAAGGACGAGTGCGAGCGGTACGATGGCGGAGGAGGTGAGCTGGGCGGGTCGAGCGAGGCGCGCGGTTCCGAGTCCTTGCTGCTACTGCTGCTGTCCTTCCTCGAGGATGAGCCGCCGCCGGTGACCATCGACATGAGGCCTCGCAGACCACTTCTGCTCTTCGTAGGCGAAGCAGGTTGGCGTGCGGGCGCCGCATCGTCAGACGCCGATGAGCGAGTTGCTGCGACAGCTGGCGGAGGGTTGGCGAAAAACTGCGCGAGGTCGCGGTTGATTTGGCCTGGGTGGACGCAAAGCACGAGAGTCAGATGGGCGAGATCAACAATTGAAAACCCGGGGAACCACGCACGCTCGCTCGCCAAGTCGCGTTTCTCGTCCTTGGCCTTGTAGGCCCTCGTCCTCGGGCTGTCGCCCGTCTGGAGCCCCTCGCTCGCCACGCTGTCGACCGACTGCACCGAGTCGTGTGACTCCTGCACCCGCATGGCGACGCTCATGGGATGCGACGGGTCGTCGGTCGGGACAGGGCGGCGAGGAGCTACCGACAGGCGGTGCGAGGCGGGTGCGGCAGCGTCCGAGGGAGCAGAGCCCGGAGGCGCAGAGTTGAGCAGGTCCATGAAGGACTCGCGGCGGTTGCGCTCGGCTGAGGTCGCCGCGGCGGCGGCGTCCTCGTCCTCCTCGGCGAAGAGGTGGCGGGGCTGCGGGTCGCGCGCGCGCAGTCGTCGCCCGGAGGCGTCTTTTGGCGAGGCAGCGGCACCCGTGACGGTGCCATTTGCGCGATTCTGTTCAGGAGATGGTCAGCTTGCATCTGTGAGGAATCGAGCGAACCCGCACGCACCTCGAAGGTCCGCAGGCGGTCCGGCGTCGACGAGAGCTTGAGTGTCCTCCCGCTGTTGAGGAGCTGGTCAAACGCGTCGCCGTTCTGCGGCACCGCCGGAGGTGGCGTCGTCGAGATACCGAGGCCGGTCGAAAGCGAGCCCTTGCGCGCGTACATCGGCGCACTCGCGACGGACCCAGCCCCGGCGGCCGCGTCGTTGCTCGGTCGCCGAGGCCCCTTGAGCGACGCCTTGCGTGTGGATCCCGCCCCGGTGGAGGGGAGCGCAGAGGCGCCCGACGGACCGGCCGCGGTCGAGACGCTCCGCCTAGGGAGCGCGCCCCCCTGCGACAGCGTCGGCGACCCCCTCGCGATACGCGCGCGCTCCTGCGCCGCCTCGTCCGCAATGTGCGTGCGCACGCGCATCCCCTGGAGCCAACTCCACACGAGCGTGTCCTCCATGAGGGCCGTCTCGACGTCTGCCGCGCCGGCGACGTCGGTGGTCGCGGAGCGGGCGACGACGCCCGCGACGAGGCGGAGGAGGTGCGACCCGAGGGTGGTGAGCACGCGCTCGACGTACAGCGCCAGGATGAACGTGACGTGCGGCGAGGGCTCAGGCGCTGGCCGTGGGGGCATGAGCGCCACGAGGTGCTCCTGCAGGGGGACGGGCGCTGTGCTGCTTCCCTGCGGACACGCGGCGCCGAGCCCCGACAACTGCATCGTCCAGGCCCTCAGTCCACGAAAGACGTCGCTCGCCTGGCGGACGAGCTCCTCCTCGTCGATGACGACGCTGCCCCTCGAGGGGAGGACGGGGCTCCCCCAGATCCCTTGCGCGCGCTTGAGGGCGCCGTCGCCGCGCAGCGAAGGGCTGCCGCGCCGCACGAGCTCCCGCACGGCGAGCTCGGCCTCGAGGATGCACTCTTTCGCGAGCGAGGTCGGGCCGAGGATGCGCGCGAGGGCAGACTTGAAGCGGTCCGAGGTGAGGACCTCTTCTGGGCCGAGCGGGGTCGGGGGCTGGGTCGGGAGCCCGCCGGTGGGAGAGCTGGTCGGTGTCAGAGGAGAGGGGGTCGAATGGAGGGCAGAGTGGATGACGAGGTGGAGGAGTTCGTCGACGACGTGGTTGAGGGCGAGGAGGCCCTGAGGCGAGAGTCGGGTCGGTCGAGTGTCGTCGCTCAGGGAAGCTGCTGCTGGTGCCGCGAGGATGTAGTCGGGCTCTGCATTCAGGGCGGCGGAAAGAGGGTCAGCGGAGGTGGTGAGGCCCAAGTGGGGGAGGATCTCGGGAAGAGGGGGGCGAGTGGGACAGGAGCACTGCGGCGCACCAGAGTACGTGACGGTCATCCTGCCCGTCGCGATAGCCGACTTGGGTGCCCGTGGAGCGGCAGCGCACCTGGCGAGAGGGGAGGGGAGGAAGGGGAACTCCGGGAGGTGCGAGCGGTGTCCGAGGGGGCGGACAATGGGAAAGCGCCGGGGCGGGTCGAGACGCCGCGCAGTGCACGCGGTCGGTGCAGTGTGGATGCGCTGGGTCGCTGCGAGACTCGTGCGTGACGGATGTGAATGCGCAGGAGGTGAACTTGGGGCCGCCCGCGGTCCCCGCCTCCCTGACTGACTGTCTGCTCTGGGCCGCGCTCGCAGCCGCGGCGCCAAGACCGGTCGCTCGCCGAGATCGTCTGTCTCGAGAACGCTCCCCTTCAATTCCTTATTATGATGCCCGCAGCGCCATCTTCTGTGTACCTAACCGCGACTTGAGATTGCACAGACAACAGCGCCAGACAGCGATACAGGTCCCACCGCGCAAGTCGACCCTACTCGGCCCGTCGACCGCCGCCGTCCACCTTGCACCGAACCGTCTCGCCGAAGTCCGTCACGCCAAACTCTGCCTCGCCGATGCCGTACGCTGCGCATGCCGCGCGGAGGCGCTTAGGCGGCTCGGTCATCTGTGGGAGGTGACGAGGGGGGGTCAGGAGAGTGAAGGCGAGGGAGAGAGGAGGCGAGGAGGTGGACGGACCTCTTCGGGCGTGAGCTGCCACGTCGCCCAGTGCATCCCTGTGCGGCAGGACCAGGCGCCTGTCAGTCGAGTCGCGCGGTCTCTGAGAAGACCGCTCAGGAGACGGCCCGTCAGCAGGACGCACCGATCGACTTCTTGCACCTCGTCTCGCGGTGCAGTTCCACCGAGTCCTCCGGCGCGCAGTGCACGCTCGAGAAGAGCCACCGCGGGTCGTAAGCCCCGATGGGGATCATGCCGAGGTCGAACGGGCCCTCGCGCTCGCCGATGCGGCTGAACTCGGGACAGACGGGCAGGGTCGCCAGGTCGTGAGGGGCGCGGGGGACCGTGCGGTAGCCGGTGTCGCCTGCGGGGACGGAGGCGCTCCTTCAGCGACTGAGCGTTGCACGATCTGCGTGGAAAGAGCGAAAGAGGGACGAGAGACGCACCGCCGAACCAGACCTTGCCGCCTGTCGAGGACGAGATGGCCCAACTCGCCCACAGCGTGTCGTTGCGGTCCGTCAAGCTGCGGCCGGTGAACTGCGAGTCGGGCGGCACATTCAGCGAGCTGCGGAGCAGGAGAGCGACCCGTCGCGCGCGACGCACGTGCTGACACGGAGTGCACACGACCCTCAACCTCCCTTCTCCCTCCCTCTCACCCGCGCCCTCCTGATTCCCTCCCAGCCTCAGCTCCCTCTCCTCCCACCAGTCCAACTCGGTCACCTCGTCCTCCGCGACGCCAATGTTGGCCTTGAACCACTCCTTGTTGCCGAGCGGGGCAAAGAAGTGCACCGACCCGGCGGGCTGCGCCGCGTAGAGGTGCTTGAGCGTCGCGATGTCGAGGTGGTCGTCTGCGGGGCATGCGGGTCATTCACCACATACGCGAGGGTCAGGGAGACTCGCCGGGGGAAAGGTGAGGGAGGGGAGGCGGCGCACAGTGGTTGTGCGAGATGACGACGGCGTCGACGTGTGGGAGCTCGTCGAGCGCGATCGGCGGCTTGGTGACCCTCTGTGGACCCGCGAACGACAGAGGGGAGCACCTGTGGCTCCACACCGGGTCGAACAGGACCCTGAACCCGCGACGACGCTCCCCCCCCTTGCCTCCTCCCCCCTCCGCGTGCGGATCGCCCGCCGCCGGGGCAGGGAACTCGACGAGGAAGCACGCATGCCCGAGCCACGTCGCCTTCAAGTCGTCGGACCACGCGCTGCGCTCGGCATCGGACGAGAGCGCCGCGGGCGGGGCAAAGTCGGGCTCGCGCCGCTGCGGGAGGAGGTCGAGGGACGGGACGGGGTGCGACTCCCACGACTTGTAGGCGTTCCAGAGCGTCGTGGGACCGCGGCCGGGGTCCTGCGAGCGGACGAGAGCACGAGCGAGCGCAGAGCGGTGTTCGAGGATGCCGAGGTGGAGGTTCAGCGAGGGTCGGACTGGAGGACGACAGCGGAGGGGGTCCCGCGCGCACCTTGAAGCTCTCCCACGGATTGACGAACCCTCCGCCCTTCTTGTGATGCGCCTTGTCGCCCGTGCCAGCGCCCTGCGCCGTCGCCTCGCCCGAAACGGCGCCCTGGACTGATGAAGCCCCAGTGACGATGACGGGGGCGGCCATGCTCGCGAGGTACCGCGTGGATGGTCGCAGGGAGGCAAAGAAGCTGGCCATCGAGAGGCGAGAGCGGTGCTTGTATGATTGGCGGGAGCAGCCGAGAGAGGTGAGAGAGCGAGGAAGAGAACTCGCCCCCCCACATGGGATCCGCCGGCGTCAGCGTGAAGGGCACCGAAAAGACACCAGAGTCCGTTGCACGCGAGCATGACAGCACTACACGAAGGGAGAGAGACGCGCACACAGAACTCGACCGAGGAAGGCACGCCGGGCGGGTAGAGAGAGATTCGAGAGGACGCAACGAACGAACGAAGGGACGAGGGAAGGGGCTCAGTCACTGGCGCTCACTGGTCGCGCGACTTCCTGCGCGTCGCGTCAGAGGAGGGCACTCGCTCGTCAGCATCGACAGCGTCAACCCATCCAAGAACCGCGCGGCCAGCCAAAAGGCGACGCACCTCCACTCTGCCTCGGCGGCCGTCCCCTGCTCCTCGACCTCCGCCAAGACGCTCGCGAGGGCCTCTGACGCCTCGGCATGGAACGCCTGCTGCGCGCGGAGGAGCGCGTGGAGGTTCTTGATCGGCTCGGGGTTCTCGAGGACCGAGCGCATGAGGTTGATGGCCGTCTCGGTCGAGTCGACGAGGTGCTCCTCGGCGGCTTCGACTGCGCGGGGGAGGGGCGCGGTGATGGGTGGCAGGCGGGTGAACCGAGTGGGGGAAGTGCGCAGGGCGGGAGGAAGGAAGGGTGGTCAGAGACGGCTTGAGGGGGAGTCCCGAGAGCGAGAGAAAGAGCCCACCCTCCATGCGCGCCTGCTCCTGCTTGGGCCCGCCCGTCGCATGCTTGAACGTCGCGCGCGTCGCATCGAGCGAGATCCTGCGTCCCCCAGCGCCGTGCCCCCTGGCGCGTCAGCACTCCCCGTGTTGAGCAGTCCGAACTGCGCAGAGAGGCCCTCGAGGGAAACGCACCTGGCCTGCTTGACGACCTGACGGGCCTTGAGCGCCGCCTGGAGGGACGTGTTGAGGGTTGCGGACCACGGCGGGAGGAACGACGTCCTGTTGCGCGCAGTCGTGCAGGCAATGCCTCGTCAGCGTCCCTTTCTTCGCAGCGGCAACGCAACCTTGCCCCAGCCCGAGAGAGACAAAGAGAGCGAAGGGGCAAAAGGATACCCGGCACTCACGCAATCTCGCCATCCATCCTCGTCCTCGCGGCGCCGACCTTGTCCTGCGCGACGGCGTACGTCTTGAGGACGTCGGCGAGGCGACCGGGCCCGACCTCGACGGCGCCGGACGCGGCCGCGCGCGAGAGGGCGTGCGGGAGCGTCTTCTGGTACGTCGTGGGCTTCTGTGCGGGTGTGTGTGGGGGGGGGGGAGGGCGGGTGAGCGTGGTAAGGTGGGGAAAGGGAGGAGGGGGAGAAGGGAGGAAGGAAGGGAGGAAGGAAGGGAGGAAGGAAGGGAGGAAGGAAGGGAGGAAGGAAGGGAGGAAGGAAGGGAGGAAGGAAGGGAGGAAGGAAGGGAGGAAGGAAGGGAGGAAGGAAGGGAGGAAGGAAGGGAGGAAGGAAGGGAGGAAGGAAGGGAGGAAGGAAGGGAGGAAGGAAGGGAGGAAGGAAGGGAGGAGGGAAGGGATGAGGGAAGGGAGGGAGGAGGGAGGGAAGGGAAGGGGAGGGAAACGCACGTCGTGCACGGAGGGCTGCGGGAGGTTGGTGCCTGTGTGCGTGCGTGCGTGCGCCCAATGGCCCAGAAGGATCGAGTCAGCTTGCCTCGGGGAGCTTTGGAACAGCCCCAACCTGCCGACACCCCGTCCAAGAAGAAGGACGCACCCTTGGTCGCCGCCGCGGCCCAAGCACTCAAGTTGTGCGCGATGCTCCCCCCAATCTCGGTGGCCGACTCGGTGAGGTTGGTAGGGTAGTCGTACGAGCCGGCTTCGTACACGCGCGCGACGGCGAGGAGCTTTGTGTGCGCTGCGCGGAGGCCGTCGACGCGGCGCTCGAGGTCGAGGTACTCTGCGCGCGGGGGTGTGGGTGTGGGTGTCGAGGGGGTGGTGAGCGGATCGCGCTCGTCGACTGGGCCGGGACGGCGCTGCGTGGCCTCGGGTGAGACGACGCACCCTGGGGGAGCTCGGTGACGTCGTCGTTGTCGATGCGGCCGGTGCGCTCCCTGTCGAGAGGTCAGCGCGGTCTCGGGAGAGAGAGAGAGAGACGGGAGACGTGGGCGCACTTTACCGTCTGGCTAAAGTTGGCAAAGCCCTTTGAGAGGTTCTTCTGGGCGTCGTTGAGGTTGATGTTGGTGGTGGCGCCCTGGACGGTCGAGGCAGCCTGGCCTGCGACCGACTGGAGCGACGAGGCGATGTTCCTGTGTGTGGGGGAGGGCGGCGAGGGGGGG
>SOZI01000044.1:7940-135147 GCA_006352295.1 Rhodotorula diobovata | reverse complement strand
CCTCCCGCCGGGCTTCCCCGCCCCGCCACCGGGGTTCCGCCCCCCGCCTGGCGCGCCCGCGCCGCCGGGGTTCCCGCCCTTTGCGCCGGCGCCGCCGCCTCAGCAGCTGCAGGGACAAGGGCAGGGACTGGGCCAGGACGCGAGGGAGAAGGTGCCCAGCTCGAGCGTGACGCTCAAGCCGGGGACGGTCCTCGTCTTTGGCGACAACGACGTCTCTCCCGTGCGTCCCTCCCTCTCGTCCCTTCCCCCTTCCCCTCTCCTCTCTCCTCTCTCCTCTCTCCTGTCCGTACTGACCCCCCCCCCTACCGCCACCCCACAGGAAGAGAAGCGCGCCCGCCTCGCGCAGTACCGCCTCGCCGACGAGCCCCTCCTCGCCCCCGCGCCCGGCACCGCCGGCCCCGGCTCGGCGACGGGCCCCGCAGACGTCGAGAGCGTCGGCAACGTCGCGAGCGCCGCGGTCGAGGGCGCGCCGAAGAGCGTCGTTGTCGGGGAGGAGGTCGAGATGAGCGACTCGGGCGCGGGCGCGGCGGGGAAGGGGGGGAAGGGGGAGGCCGCTGGGGGGGAGGGGGAGGAGGAGCGGGCGGGCGGGGGAGGGGATGCACTGACGGGCGAGGTCGTGACGGGGGGAGCGGCCGCGAGCGCGGCGGTGGCGGCTGCGGCGAACGAGGGGACCAAGAAGCGCACCACGGCGGCTGAGCTCATGGAGGCGTGAATGAGGAGGGCCGCGGTCGTCGTAGTTCGCGTCTCGCCTTCTGTCTCTCTCACGTGTTTCGCTGTGTGTGTGTGTAAGACGCTCAAAATGCGCTGCCCAGTTCCTGGCCTGCTGTGCGCTCCTCTCGGCCAGTCAAGCGAGAGAACGATCGCGCCGCACGCGAGAGTGCTACTGCTGCTGCTGCTGCGAGAGTGTCCGTGTTCCTGCGACTCCCCCACCCCACCCCTCGCGCTCCTCACGCCGCCGCCGCGAGCTTCCTGAGGTCCTCGACCGACTCGACGACGCCCCCGCGCACAATCTCGAGCCCCCGGGCCGCCTCGAGCCCCTCGCCCGCGTAGCTCACCCCCGGGCTCAGCTCGACCTCGACTCCCTCTCGCACCGTTGCGCCCGCGCGCTCGAGCCACCGCCTCTGCTCGCGCAGGAGGTCGCGCACGCTCGTCTGCGGGTCGTCGACGCCCGTCCCCGGGGCGTTCTTGAGCGGCGAGAACTCGCGCGCGCGCTCGACCTCGAGGAGCGCAAACGCCCGCACAAAGGGGAACACGTCAAAGACGAACTGCTCGAGCTTCATGCCGTTGGGTTTGGAGGGCTTGACGACCTCGCCCGCGGGCGACGAGAGGTCGACGTGCGGGATCTTTTTGCGCGCAATGTGGAACGGCATGCGCGACTCGTCGAGCGCGCACACCTCTTCGAGGAAGGCGCGCGTGTAGAAGTGGTTGGCGATGTTGGCGGCGCGGAACGCGAGGTCGCCCGCGCCGCCCTCGTCGCGCCGCTCCGACATGTCGCGCGAGATCTCCGAGTACTCGACGACGGCGAACTTGCCCCGCTTGACGGCGACGACGCCGACGCTCTCGGCCGGGTCCGTCTTCTTGACGACCTTGACGCCGCAGTCGGCGCCGCGCGCGACGCAGTACCCGACAAAGACGGGGTCGGCGACGCGCACGAGGCAGTTGTCGACGCCGTAGCAGTGGACGTACTCGACCCCGCGCGAGGCGAGGTCCGACAGGACGGTGGGGGCGTTGGGAGAGGGCGAGAGGGGCGAGCGCAGCGCGGCGTAGATGCCGCCGTTGCCGTCGGGCGCGACGGCGATCGACGACGGCGAGTCGAGGAAGATCTTGCCGTCGTCCGTCAAGCACGGGAGGACGCCTGTGGGACGAGAAAGAGGTGAGTCACCGTGCATGTGAGAGAGAGGGGCGGGTGGGCGCACCCTGCTCAAAGAAGACGACGTTAGCCTTGTCGAGGCCAAAGAAGGCATTGTCCTCAAAGAACTGCTCGGTCGGCTTGCGCGTCGGCCCGCTCGTCATGATGTACCACGGGATGGCCTTGTCGTCGCCACCCGCGATGTCCTGAAGGCGCCTGATGCGCTCAGCCTGGAGCTGGAACAGGCTCTTGTGGCTCGGGAGGCCAATGTCGTAGCACCCCTTGGGGGCCGAACTGCCGAGGCGGGTCCCCTGGCCACCGGCCATGAGCACGACGGCGACCTTGCCCTCGCGGACGGCGGCGAGGCCCGTGTCGTTCCACGCCGCGGCCTGGTCGTCGTGGCCGATGACGGACCCGCTCTGGTCGGCCGGCGGGGGCGAGATGTCGTCCGAGGTGGACGACGCGGCGTCCTTGTCGGCCTTGAGGGCGGCGGCGTGGATGGCGTTGACGCGCGTCGGGTTGATCGAGAGGAGCTGGGAGTACAAGGCGGCCTGCTGCTCGGGCGAGAGGTGGTCCCAGAAGGTGAAGACGTGGCCCTGGCCTGCCTGGTCCCAGCTGTTGCGGAGAGCCTGGACGTCGTGTTGAGGAGGAGCAGTCATTGTGCTTGCGGTTGTGGCAGGTCGCTCGAGGCGGAGGGTGGAGCGGGGAGAGTGAGGAGGCGGTGAAGGGGGGTCGAGCTGCCGGGGGGGGAGAGAGGGGTCAGTTTGGGTGCACGCTCAGAGGGCTAGCAGTGCTGCTAGGTAGCCTGCACACGCGCTCGCAGCCTGACTGGCGGCGTGCGTTGTGGTCATCGCGTTCGCGAGGAGTGTGCGCGCACGTTGGATGACGGCGAGCGGGACTCAGGGCAGAGTCCGGAGAGGGCTGCCTAGTGGACGGGACTGACAGAGAGCTGGGAGGATGCGACTCGAGCTAGCAAGGCGGCAAAGAGCGGGAAGAGGAAGGAGCCGTAGACCTCGTCGCCGCGTCGGCGCCTCCTTGGATTCGCCGCCCTCTTTAGAGGCGCCTGTGCAACAATTGAGTCCTCGACCCGCACACGGATCATGCTAGCTAGGATTGACAACAAGCACGGCACTGCTGCTAACTACACGCCCGAGCCTACCTTCACCTTGCGCCATCCCGAATCGCGCCTCGTCGCGAGCGCCACCTCGCGGTCCTGCGGCCGCCAGCTCCCCTTCGGCACGAGGTTGCTGATCTGCACGAGCCAGAGCGTCAGGTCGCAGAAGCGCGAGAGCAAGAGAGAGAGAGAGCGCAGGCGCACGAGGTACCGCGTCCCCTCGTCGAAGAAGCCCTCGCCGTACTTCTGCGCGTCCCACACGGTCAGGAGCGCCGAGCGCGTCGTCGCCTTGGTGCCCTCGCGCGCGTCGCTGACGCGCATCATGCGGAAGCAGCGGATGTCGCGCGGCGGGTACTTGTCCTGCACGGCAGCGGGGTTGCGGCCTTGTCAGCGGACGGACGAGGTTCGTTCGAAGACAGAGGGGCGACGCGAAGTGGGACGCACAGCGAGCTCCTTTTGCAGCTGCTCGATGGCGCTGAAGCGCGACTCGCGCGCCTTCTCAACGGCCAACTGAAGAACTGAAGGCACCTGGCGCGCCGAGATGCTGCGGACGATGGCGCGCTTGTTGCTCGCGCCCTCGAGCCGATCGAGGATCTCGTCAGGCTCCTCAGGGGCTGAAGTCGAACGGTGGCGTCAGTAGAGGAGCGTCTAGGGAGGACGAGGCGTACGTACGAGTCGACTGCGGAGCCGCGTCGTTGCCGACGACTTCGAGCATGCTCGCCGCCTCCTGGAGGAGCTCGACCACCTCGTCCTCCTCGGTGCCCGCCTTCTCGGCCTCCTCCGACAGCTTCTCCTCGATGCGCCTGCGCCCGCGCTGCGAGAGTCGCAGAAGGAGTGAGCGAGCGGAACTGGAGGGAGAAGACTGGCCGCGCAACGCACCTTCCACTCCTCGGCCCTCGTCCGCTCCTCCTCCTCGCCCCACGTCTCGGTCCCGCGCCCCTTGCGCAGGTCAATGTACCCGCACGCGTACACGCGGTCAATGACGACGTCGACGAGCGGGACGAGGCCGCCGCCGGGCGAGAGGCTGGTGAGCCCCGCGACGAACGGCTCGCGGTGGAAGCCCAGCGTGGCGTGCCACGGCGCGAGCGAGGTCGAGTTGCCCGAGATGACAAGCTGTGTGGGTCCTGAGTGAGTTTGCGGATCGACAGCGAGAGCAAAGCGACCCGACACGCACCGTCGACGAGTTGAGCGCTTGGAGGACCTCGACGCCTTCCGACGACACGCTGTCGAGCTGCGTCGCGGTTCAGTCAGCACAGGGCAGCCGGCGGTGCAGAGAAGACATCCTCACCCTGGCACCCGAGATGGCAATCTTGCTGCCAACGACGAGCTTGCCGCGCTCGCACGCCCTCTTGAGCGTCTGGTCCACGTTGGTCCGGATGCGGTACCACCCGTCCGTCAGCTCGAGCCCGACAATGACGAGCGTGCCGGTGTCGGCGTCGTCCGGCGGGTCGTCCCACCGGATCTGCGACACGCAGAGCACCATGGGCAGCGACGCGGGCGAGTCGCGCTCCTGGATGCGCTTGATCGCCGAGCGCTCGGCGCGGTTGACCTCGCGTTCGTAGCTGTGGGCTCGGGGAGGGATCAACGTCGGCGGGATGCGAGCGCCACGAAGGAGGGAAGGAGGAGCGCACCGGTACCGCAGCTGGTCCAGCACGCGCTCGAACGTCCACCACTGGTCGAGCAGGTCCGGCCTCGAGCGGACATAGCTCGCCGCCTTCCACAGGATGAGCTTCCAGTGGTTCTTGACCCACTGAAGCGTGACGAGGTCCTTCTCCTCGGGCACACGCGCGGCGACAACGGCCTGCAGCGCGGCGAACGCGTCCGAGACGCCGCGGCCGCAGGGGAAGACGTATGCCAGCCCAGAGGTCGAGTCCATGTCGAGGACCTCGCGAGGTCTGCAGGGAGGGTATCGTCAGCGATGATCGCGACTACAGCGCGCGAGACGAGGGGTAGGCACGCACACGCCGACGGCCTCGACGGCCTCGTAAAAGTGCATCTGTGGCCGCATGCCAAAGTTGCCGAGCGGGTGGCGCTCGACAGGCGGCACTGCACACGCTGCGTCAGTGAGGTCCTACAGCAGAGGAGGAGCCGGACGGGCGTACCGTCGAGCTCAAACACCTTGACCCTGTCTCTCCTCGCCGCGTCCTGGGCGACCTTGGCCTTCTCCGTTGCCTTCCCCTTTCCCGCTCCTGCCCCCTGGCCCAGTCTCGGTGTGGTCGACGAGGACGTCGACGTCGACGCCGCGTTGACCTTGTCCCTGAGCCCCAACGGCGTCAGCCCGTCGGGCCTCTTGCCGCCCTTGAACGGCGTCACGAACGCCTTGACACCCGTCTTTGCGCCCCTCGCCGCAGCAGACGACGAACCCCCGGGGGTCCCGCCGCGGAGCGTGTTGGCGAGGTGGTACGGCTTGTTGCGGGGCGTCATGCCGAGGTTGAGGCGGCGGTTCTGCGGCAGGAGCGGGTTCGGCGTCGAGGATGATGAGGCCGCGGGGAAGGGCGAGTGCGCGGTCGAGGTCGAGGGGGCGAAGGGGCGCAGAGGGGTCGAGTTGAGCGGGCGGGCGGGTGTCGAGGTGGAGGCGAGCATGGGCGGACGGAAGGTGACTGGCCGGCCGGGAGGAGCGGGACGGACGGGAATGGGCGCGGCCAGCACAGGGCGCGGCGCAGCGATGGCGGTACTCGACGACGACGCGGCGGGCGCAGCGGCGGGAGGAGGCGGGGACTGCGCGCGCCCCGATGGGGAAGACGAGTGCAGCGTCGTCAACGAACCCTTGTCGGCCGACTGTCCGCCGAGGACGGTCGCCGCGTTCCCATCGACGGGCAGAAGCGCGGCACGCTTCGGTGACCCAGGCCGGCTGCCCCTCCCTGCGCTCGACGCAGCGCTGCCAGGCCGCGAGCGCCTCGTCGTCGGGCTGTCGCACCCACCGGCAGCCTCTGCAAGCGCCGGCGCCGGTAAGGGCAGCGTGACGACGCTGGGACGCGGCAGCGGCGGGGCGAGTGCGAACGCAGAGCCCGGGCGCGACACGGCCAGCGCGCGAGCCGGCGCGGGCGAGCCCTCGAAGACGTCCCGCGCGAGCGCAGAAGGCCTCGAGAGGGGGCGCAGGGGGTTCTTCGCGCGCTCGGACGCGGTCTGACCCGGCGTGTCCGGCACGTCGAGGCGCTCCCGGGCGCGCTGCAACGCCTCTTCGCTCGGCATCTCGAGCGCGCGTCCAGCGGCGTTTTGGAAGCCTGCGAATGCCGAAGGCGCGACGGCGAGACCGTCGCTGGCGGGCGAGGCTGCGCGCAAGCCCGTCGTGCTCGGGCGCAGAGCGCCAGAGGCGGAGGAGGAGCCGGCAACCGGGGTCGTCGTCCGAGTCGGGACCGCCGCGCCGGCGCCAGAGGTCGAGGTTGAGTCGGCATCTTCCGGCTCGAGGAGTGCGCGAGCGCGCTGGAGCGCCTTGTCGGAGAGTACGAGCGGCTTGCGCATCGCGAAGACGAAGCCGCCGCCCGTCAACGACGCCGCCGGGTCGAGGCTGGCAAAGCCAAAGTCGCTCAGGCGCGGCTCCTCCTGCCTCGCTGACGTCGTCTCGTCTGACGAGCGACCCTCGACCGCCTTGCCCTTGTTTGGCTTGGGCGGGGCGAGCGACAGTGCCGAGCTGGGGAACGTGTCGGGCTGGTCGAACCCGACGGCGGCGTTGTCGAACTCGAGCCACATGTCGTCGCCCTCAAACTCGACGTCCTCGCCCGCGTCGAGCGCGTCTGCCTCCCCTCCGTTTGCGCCCTTGTCCTGTTCAACGTCGGCGAGCAGACCCAGGCCCGAGTCGTCGGCGACGCCCTCCCCTGCGCTCGTGTCGGCTTCGTCTGCGGTCGTCGTAGCACCGACATCCTGCGCAAATTCGCCTGGCTCGTCCTCGATGGCGGGAAGGCCACCGGACCTGTGACCCGCTGCGGCCGGGTCGGACGAGGGCAACATGCGAAAGTCATCGTCGCCGAGGCCGTCGAGGAGGTCTTCGAAGGCGTTAGTGCTGGTAGGAAGCGGTCCCTTGGGCTCTGGCAACCCGTGCGAGCGAGGGATGGCCGGCGAAGGAGGGGAAGCTGATGAGAGGCGGGGGCGCTTGCGCAAGGGCGACGACGAACGGGCTGGGTCGGGGGACGGGGTGAGGGACGACAGGGAGGACGAAGCAGAGCTGTGTGCATCGTCTGGCTCCATCCTGCCCGGTGGCGAGCGGCGAGATGGGGGACAAACAGGTCGAGGCGGTGAGCGCGTCGTCGACGCGCGCCCAGTGGCCACATCCCTCCTTCTCCTGCATCTCACCGATCCCTCGAGCTGCCCGCTATAGTCTCTGTTTGCTTCAATTGACACGCTTTGCCCCACCCGCGGAACATCCAAGTCTCCTCCAAGTCGGCTTCGCCGTCTCGGTCTACGTCCGCGGCCCCATTTGCCGACCTCGACATCAAGGCGCACGGCCCCGACGTGCGGGCACGCTCTCAGACGCGCCGCCGATGGGCAGGTCGATGCGGGCCTCAGTCACAAGATTGCAAGAGCGAGACCTTGTACACGGCGCAGAGAGGTGCAGCTCGAGGAGGGGGAGAGGGCGTGAGAGTGGAACAGAACGTCCAGGAACGACGACGGCAACGGTCTGAAGGTGAAAAGATGCGAAGTTGCGAGAGTAACGAAAAGGAGGAGGCAGCGAGAGAGAAGGAGACGACCCCTGCGAGTCCGACCGCGATCAGTCGAGGGCAAGGAAGGCGACCCGAGCACGATCACAGACGCACCCTCACGACTTGACGAAGCGCGTTGGCGCGGGCAGGCTGGCCTTTGCAGAGTAGCGAGTGGTGCCCGCAGCTGAGCCCGTCGCCGACGACATGGTGCGCGTGCGCGCCGTGGGCGCGGTCGACACGCCCGTCGAGGCGGCGGCGGCCGTCTTCTTCATCGGCGTCGAGATGCTCGGCGACGACGTCGCGCCGGCGCCGTAGCTCGCGTGACGACTCGAGGTCGACGACGTGAGGGCCGAGGAGCGGGACGTGCGGGACGGGATGGTGCTCTGCGCCGCGGGCGAGCGCGAGCCGGCAATGAAAGGGTGACGCATCGCCTGGTCGGGCTTGAGGCGACGCTCGGGGTCCCACGCGAGGCACTTGGCGATGAAGTCGACAAAGAGCTCGTCGTCGCACTTGAGCACCTGCGCGAGGGCCTTGGAGCCAGGACGGCGACGGCGGCCTTTCGAGTTGACGACCGGTCGCGGAGCACCCGTCGAGTCTGCGCGAGCCGGTGTAAGTGCATTGTACGGCCCGTCCGCGGGGAGGGGAGGAGATGCAGCGCACCAAAGAAGAGACGCTTGCGCGAGCTGCGGTCAACGAGGTACTTGTCCGGGACGCCCAAGATCTCCATGATGCAGGCGAGCTGCTCCTGCTCGTTCTCGCCGGGGAAGATTGGGTAGCCAGTGTACATCTCGGCGAGGATGCAGCCGAGGGACCAGATCTGCAGCAGTACCGGGGACAGCGGGTCAGCTGGGGTTCAAGTCGAGAGAGGGGAGGGAGGGGCAGCTCACGTCGATCGCCATGGTGTAATTGCTACCGAGGATGACTTCGGGGGAGCGGTAGAAGCGCGACTGGATGTAGGTGTAGACTGCGTCCAGGGCAAGGGGGTGAGCCAACGAGGATGAGACCGGGAGGAACAAGGAGAAGCGAGCGAGGGCCGGACCTTTTTCGTTCTCGAAGCAGCTGCTGCCAAAGTCGATGACCTTGATGCCGCTCTTGGCCGGGTGCTTGAGGAGGATGTTCTCGGGCTTGAGGTCACAGTGGATGACGCGGTGGTGGCGCAGGAGCGACAGCGAGTGGAGGATCTGGACGGCGAAGCGGCGAATGAGGACGGTCGAGAACCCGGCAAAGCTGTTGGCCTTGACGAGTTCGTAGAGATTGATGCTGAGGAGCTCGGTGACGATGCACAGGTGCCCGCGGAACGTGAACGACTCGACCATGCGGATGACGAAGTGCTTCTCGTCCGGGTCCTGCGTGGGTGAGAGACCGAGTCAGCGCGAGGTTGGCAAGCGAGGAGACGGGTCACAGAGAGAGAGAGAGCGAGAGAGAGAGAGACTGACCCATTTGACGAGGTTCTCGAGCACCTTGATCTCGACGAGCGCCTGGTGGTGGAAGCGCTTCTTGTTGCGGATGATCTTGACCGCGACCATGTCGCCCGTCTTGTGGTCGCGGCACTGGAGGACCTGGCCGAACGAGCCCTTGCCGAGCACGTCAATGACCTCATACCGGAACTGGATGTGGTCGTGCATGACGAGCAGGTAGTCGCCGCGCTCGTCGTCAAAGCCGTGGTTGTTGGCCGTGTTGTCCTTCGTCGCCGGCTTCTTGTCACAGTTGGGCCCGACGAAGTAGACCTGGCGGTAGTCGTGGATCTCGTCCTTCTCGTACGGCGACAGGTACCGTGAGTAGAGCGACACGGCGTCGTCCGGGCTGAGCGGAGGGAGCGGGTCGGTCGGCGCAGGGAACTCGAACATCTTGCGCACCGTCTCTTCCGACGTGCCCGCCGCCACCTTCTTGGACCACTGGCGGCGCACGTACGCGGCCATCTCCTCGTCGGCGCGCACCTCGTCGTCGTCGGCGACAAAGGTGCCACTCGCCGCTGAAGAACGCCCCGAGTCGGTCGCGCTCGGGCTGTGCCGCGAGCCACCCGAGGCCGACTTGCTGACGCGAGTTGGGATGGCCATCTTGCTCGACAGGGTGCGCGCCGACCGTGACGACGACACGGTCTCGGCGGCGGGCGCAGACGTGCGCCGCGACGTCGACGCGGAGAGCTCGCCCGGCTTGGGCAGGCTGCGGCGGACCGAGCCCGTTGCGGTCGCGGTGCTGGAGACCTCGGTCGAGGCACGCTGCGACGATGAGAGGCGCGACGTCGAGCTCGAGAGGGAGGTGGCACGGGCCTGTGCCGTGCGCAGAGGCGTCTCGGCGATGGCGGGGACGCGACGCTCGCGTGGGACCACCGTGCCGATGCGCGACGTCGAGGCGGGCGGCTCCATCGTCGTTGACGGCGCGCGGGTTGCCGACGATGAGCGCGACGTGCTGTTTCGACTGCGCGGGATCTGCGACGTCGCCTCCGAGTCGACCCTCTTCCTGGTCGACGCCGCGGCCTTCTCGCCGCGCGACGGAGCGACAACGCCAAACTCGCTGAGGTCACCCTCGCTCGGCGGCAAGGCGGAAGTCGACACCTGCGTGGCACCGTCGTGCTGGCTGCTGAAGGAGCCTACTCGCCGCGGGCCGGGCTTGCCGACCAGCGAGCGGCTCGTGGGTGAGCTGCGCGGGTTCAGACGGGGGATCCGCGTCGGCGTGCGCGACTTGGGCGGCGGTGTCGACGAGGGTGACGGCTCGTTCGAGCTCGAGTTCGAGTTCGAGTTCGAGTTGGTGCCCGGGCCGAGGAGAGCGTGCGTCGACGGCGAACCCGCGATTGTCGGCAGGTTCGCCTGGACCGAGTCCTGGAGCCGGCTCGTGCGCGTGCGCGGTGTGCTCAGCGAGCTCGCGGGCGCAGAGGAGAGCTTTGGACCGGACGAGCGGAGCGGGTCGGCACGGCGGGTCGAAGGCGGCAGCGGGTGCACCTGCATGGGCGGAAGCTGGGCAGGCTCGGAAGCGCGGAAGACGTCGCCCTGGTCGGCCGAGCTGAGTGTCTGCGCGATAGAGATGGATGAGCAGGTGAGGAGGCGCAGGAGGAACCATGCGGGAGGAGACGCACCTTGCCCCGCTTGCGCAGAAGCGAGCCCGTCCTCTTGGGCGTGGCGAGGCTCGCCCTTCTGCCGAACTCGTCCGCCTCGACTTGGCGCGACGGTCCAGCCGTCGCCGACGCGCCCGAGCCTGTCGACGACGAGACGGAGAAGGTCGACCTCGCCGACGACGGGGGTGAGAGCATACCCTTCTCCTTGTCGCGCTTCGAGCCACCTGAGCGCAAGAAGTTGAGCCCGAGGATCGACTTGCGGCCGCCGCTGCCGCTCTTGTCGGACGAGGGCGTCGAGAAGGGCTCGCCCCGGTCGAGGTTGGGCGACGGGGTCGTAGCTGACATGTCGCTGTTGGATCCCTTGCGGGAGAAGAAGGGGATGCCCGACGGGGTCCGTCGCGGGTTGATCAGGCTCGAGCGGGACCGACCGGGGCTGGTGGTGACGACGGCGGGAGGGGGCATGGATGCCGCGTCGCTGCTCGACTGACCCGCCCACTGGCCGGTGCGCGTCGTGCTGCTGCTGCTCTGGCTCGAGGTGCGCTGACGCAGGAACGGTGGCACCTGGCCAGTGCGCAGGCTGCTCCGCCCAAGCGAGCCGGTCGTGTTGGCGCCCGAGCCGTGCGAAGCCGGCGGGGGCATGCTGGACGAGTCGGCCGAGAGCGACGACAAGTTGCTCGCCGACGCCGCCAGCCGGCGCGGGAGGTTCGACTGCCCGAACGACGTCGTGCGCATGCGCTTGCCTGCCGCAGACTGCAAGTCGGTAAACGACGTCGACTCCTTGACGCCCGACGACGACGACCCCGGCGACTGCTGTGCCTTCGGGCTGCGCGTCGCCTTGTGGAAGGCGCTCGAGATGCTCCATTTGCGCCGCCCGTTGCCGCCCGTTGCCGTGGTGGGCACTGGCAGTGCCGACTCGCCCGCCGTACTCCGCCCGCTGCTTGACGTTGTCCGGCTGGCAGACATTGGCGGCGCCTGCAGACCGTACCGCTCGTGCGCGGTCGCGTCCGGCGAACGGTGCGACTCGGTGTCGATGCGCGGCGAGCCCTGCTGCTGAGCAGCTCCTGCTGCAGGGCAGTACGTCTCCCAGTCCTTTGGCAGCGGAGGGACGGGCGGGATATCCGCTGCGCGAGCGACCGACTCGGCGCTCGCGTTGCGGTCAAGCGCAGGCCGGCCGTCGCCGGCGCTGTGGATCGATGAGACGTCGCTTCCCACGCTCGAGCGGCGGTACTTGCTGGCCGGGGACCGCGTCGCGAAGGACGTGGCCGACGTCGAATCGTGCGAGCCCGCCGCGGACCCGGACGTGCCCGTGGCAGAAGAGGAGGAACCGCGCTTGAAGGGGCTCGCCGCCGGGAACGGCATGTCGACGGGCGCAGACTGCGTCGACGATGCGAGGCGGTTTTGCGACGCCATGCGGCTCGTCGTCGACATCGGCGGCATGCTCGAGGTTGACGCCGCGAGCGGCGACTTGGGTGCGACATGCAGCGACGGCGAGCGAAGCGCCGGTGGCGGGGGCACTGGGCTCGCTGCCCTGCTTGCCGTGTGCGAGTTGCCTCCTGAGCTCACGTCGCCCTCCCTCGCCGCACTCGAGTCGCCCGTGCTGGTCCTCACCCGCCGCTTCGACGAGCTCTGGCTCGAGTCGCGCCGCGGCGTGGTGGACGAGGCCTCGCCCGCGTTCCTGCTCGTCTTGCGGCTACGCGGCTCGGACGACGGAGCCGTCGTCGACGAGACGCGCGACACGCGAGGCGAGCTCAGGCCGTCGAGCTTGGCCAGCGCGGCGGCGGTGCCCTCGTTCGAGGCCGCTGCCTGCTCAATGTCGACATCGACGCCTTCGAGCTCGCGCGTTTGCCGCAGGATGGACGCAGCGACGATCGACGGCGACGAGTGGTGCGAGTGGAACGAGTGCCGCGAGAGCCGCGCGTGGTCGGGCGTGCGGCCGGGCGTCGTGGTTGACGGCGCTACGGGCGGAGGCTGCTGCGAAGCGGGCGAGGACGGGAAGCTGGCGAGGGGCGGTACGGCGGGGACGCTGCCGCTGTCGAGTTGCGCCGCAAAGACGTGCGAGGCGCTCGACGCGGCCGGCGACGGCGGGAGGTGTGCGAACGTCCCTTTGCCCGCCGACTGCCTTCTCGCCTGCTTGGCGCTCGTCTTGCCGTCGACCGACATGCCGCGCGCGGCTCTCCTGCTCGCACCGGCGACCGACGCGCTGCTCCCGCCCGACACGCGCCTCGAGTGCTCGGTGGGCGAGGCGATGTCGTGGTCGAAGCCCAGGCCGACCATGTCGCCCTCCGCAGCGGCGTGACCGAGGGTCCAGCTGCGCCCTGCGCCGGCCGAGTTGGGCGTCGCCGACGACGCTGTGCTCTTCCGCCTCGAGCTGTTTCTCCGTCGCGGCGCTTCCGCCTCGACAGGCGTCGTCACGTCCTGCGGAACGTGCTGGTCGAACGAGTAGGACGACAGCGCCGCGCTGAGAGGCGCGGCCGAAAAGTCGAGTGGACCGAAGCCTTGGTGAGGCTGCTCCTGGGCGAAGTTGAGGAGTGCGGCGGGAGAGGCGTCGAGCGCGATGGTGGCAGACGAGGCTGACGATGGCAGCAGTGGGACAGGAGGGTGTAGCGCGGGCGAGCTGGGTTGCGCGAACGGGCGATTCGGCGAGTCGAACGAGGACGTGCGGGCCAAGGGCTGGCGCGCGACGCCCGAACGCGACACGGTCGGCGACTCGCCGAGAGGGGTGCTCGCGTGGATCGTTGGCTGCGAGCGAGGTGGTCAGTGAGCGAGTCGCAGAAGAGCGAAAGGGAAGACGACGCACCATCGGCTCGACGGCGTAGATCAACCCAGTCTCGTCACTGCCCCTTCGGTCGTCGCTGAGCGGCGCCCCCCACCGCTTCTCGAGCACGCCGCTTGTCCACCGCGGCGTCGCGAGCTCGCCCAGCCCAATGAGCTGTCCGCGGTCCGTGACGGGGCTGAGACTTACGCTGCTCCGGTTCGGGTCCCGGTACGCCGCGACGGGGCTGCGGTACGCGCTCGTCGACGCCGTCGCGGGTGATGCGGGGTTCGATTCGGCGAGCTGCGCTCCGGCAGGAAAGGCGGCCGAAGTGGGCGGGATGGAGAGAGAGGACAAGCCGGCGTGCGCCGAGGCGGAGAAGGGGAGGCCGAGGCCGATGCCGTGGTGGTGCGGACGCGGACCTTCGTATGTCGACGACGAGAGGACTGCGGAAGGCTCGTACGACCGCGTGGCAGGCGGCGCTCTGATTGCTGACGAGCTCGCCGTGGACGACGCCAGGAACGAGGCACCGGACGCCAGCGTGTCATCGCGCTCGAGGCCGTTGGTGAGCTCGTCCGGCAAACCGAGCGCGCCTGAGGGGATGGCCATGTCGATAACGGGCGAGCTCGACGGGTCGAACGAGATGAGTCCTGAGAGACTCTCGCTCGTGTGGCCTCGCGGCGACCGCTGCGGCGTGACCCTCGTCCGCGGGGAAATTGACTCTGCCAAAATATGCGGTGACCGGTTGTCAGTCTCGACAGCAGGCGACCGCGGCGAGACCTGGGCCTCGCGCGAGAAGTCGAGCGGAGCGGGGCGCCGCCTCGTCGACGACCCTCCGCTGGACTTTGGGCTGCGCGACCCTGCGTCTGTCTGCGCCCGCAGCGCCGGAGAGGACGACGACAAGGTCGTGTTGCGCAGGGAGGCACCGCGCGGCGGCGTCGCGGTAGGCGTCGACGGTGAGCTCTCGACGAACGTGCGCGGAGAGGCGTTTGACGTTGTCGGCCCGCCACGGACAGTCGCACCGGCACTCTGTGCCAACCTCGGCGAGTAGTACTCCTGTTGGGCCGGCGGAGAAGCTGGGCCCGGTGAAGGGACGCCAGCGGCGAGGCTGCGTCTGTACGGGATCGGGCCTGGCGCGGCCGTCGTTGCCGGCACGCGCTGCGCGTGCGAGATGGCGACATCCTCGTCGGAGATTGCGCGGTACCGCGCGTGGTCGTACGCGGTGCTTTGGACCGACTGGTCGAGCGGAGACTTGGGCGGGACGGTGCGGTTGAAGGGCGACGACGAGGCGGGCGAGGCGAGGGCGGGGGATGGCTGCTGGTCCGCCCTGCGGCGAGACCCTTCTGCCATCGCTGCCGGATGCTCACGCGAGCCCTAGAGCTCGAGCGTGTCGAGGCGAGACGGGTTCCTGAGAGGAGGGGAAGCCTGGGGGACGTGGGGTGAGCCTCTACACGCCAGCGAGAGCAGCGAGCGACTCACGAGTGGCTATGGGGTCGACGTAGAGATAGATGGAGTCTCCTGGAGGCTGCTCACGCACAGCTGCGCGGTGAGTTGGGGCCGAGAGGTGCGAGCAACGTCGTCAAGACGAGGCGCCGCGAGTCCGCTACCCCTTGGCTCGTCTTGAATGTCGGCTTTCTGTCTCTCACGCTCTCTAGTTGCTTTCAAGAGGCCATCCGACACGGCCAGCGCCTCAAAAGACGAGGCGGGGACGAGGTCATCTCTTTCTCGAGACGACCTCCTCCCGCAAGAGGGGGAACAGGCGCGCATAGACTAAGGGTAAAAAACTGCTGCTGCACGATGCGTTGCAAACGTTGACCTCCTCCGCGCGAGAATACTTGATCACAGAACCCACGTGTCGGCCGACGTGTTGCTGCGCGAGCGCGAGGCAAGGCAAGGGACGGTTGGTCAGTCGCGCGCGCTCAAGGGTTCTCGCACTCTGCGACTCCGAGACGCGGGACTCACGTAAGCCACTGCGTCGGGTACATGTAGTCTGCCGGTTGGTCCGAGACGAGGTAAAGGCGCGGCATGAGCTTGCCGTCGTCTGCGCGCGCGGGTGACGAGGCGAGCGCGTCAGCGACTCTCTTGCAAAGCACCGGCGAGAGGACAGGAGAGGAGCCCGTCAAGGGGGTCGCAGGACGCGAACGCACACTGCGACAAGCGGAGCATGGTCAAGCCCCTCCAGTCACTGACGGACCACGCCTTGTACACGCCGGGCTGGTTGTAGTAGTCGAGCCTCGACGAGACGGACGCGCAGGCGTTTTGAATCTGGAGGCGCAGCTTGTTCAGTTCTTGCTGTCCGTCTGGCAAGCCTCGACGGCGAACCGCCGGCGAGCGAAACACTCCCCGCGACGCACCTGGATGCGCCCGTCGCCCTTGAACGGCGTAGGGTCGG
The DNA here is from genome assembly GCA_006352295.1 of Rhodotorula diobovata. Taxonomy (NCBI): domain Eukaryota; kingdom Fungi; phylum Basidiomycota; class Microbotryomycetes; order Sporidiobolales; family Sporidiobolaceae; genus Rhodotorula; species Rhodotorula diobovata. The sequence continues at coordinate 119,351 of SOZI01000044.1, read as the reverse complement.
TCGTGATGGACCCGTCCGAGTTGACCTCGTACGTGCCGTGCTGCCAGAGCACGACGGCTTCAATGCAATGCGGGTCGGTCGCGTTGCTGTTCCACGTGAACTGCGCCTGTTCGAAATAGCCGTCTTCGGTGAACGAGAACGAGTAGCCCGAGACGTTCGGGTACGCGAACGAGTTGTTCTGCAGGCGAGCACGTGCTAAGTCAGCTGTCGTTACGATTTTACACAGTGGGCGGAGGATGAACGCACGAAGGGCACGCCGAACGCCTGGCATGAGCGGGAGGGGAGCCGAGGAGGGGTGGGTGTCAGCTCAGCGGCGCTCGACCTCGACCGCGCGGGAAGGGGTCACGAAGACACGCGCACCGGTCCTGTCAAAGGCCCACCAGTGCCCGTAGTCCACGTCCCGACACCTGCCCAGCCCGCCTGGGCGTGCACACCTCGCGCCAAGAGGCTCAGGCCGATGAGGGCGACGAGGGAGGGGAAGAGCGCGAGTAGCGGCGAGAAGTGGAGCATGGCGGCTGTTCTAGGTGTTCTTGGAGTGCTGCAGGCAAGGTCACAGCAGCAGCAGCAGCCCGAGGAGGAGGTGAAGGAAGCGCGTCCTCATCGCGCGAACAAGGGGCGCGCGCGCCGAGAACGCGGGGGAGGCCTGAGCGGTCCGGGGGAGGCGGTGCACGCGTAAACCGCGTTTTGTGGCACCGTTAGACAGCGAGCACGGCGGTCATGCAGCCTCGGGGCGGGGGGTAGGGGCAGGGTCGAGAGCAAGTCGAGAGGGAGCTGTCGCGGTGGGCTTCGTGGTGGCGAGTTTCGAAGGGTCCTCTGCTCTCCGGGCCTGGCAACGCGTGTCCGGAGCGAGAAAGCGCGGGTCTACTCATTGTCAACAGAGGATCAAGCAAGGGGAATGAAGCTGCCGACGAGACGACGGGAAAGGGGGGCTGGGGGATAGAAGAAGAGAGGGAGAGAGCGAGCTGAGAGTACAGTCTAAGGGGGAGGGAGCTGCGCACGACGAGAGACTGACCGGGGTCCAACAGAGATGCGAGAACTGCGAACTGATCACACACAAGGGGGCGACGGCACGCGCACCCGCACGCGCGTCTAGCGCGGCGAAGTCGGCGGCGCACCTCCCAGGCCCTGGAGGGTCGCCGCCCTCCTCCTCCTCGGCACGACGAGGATCTCCTCTTCGTCGCCGTCCTCGTCCTCGTCCCCCCACACGTCGAGCGCCGCGCTCGCCTTGCGCGGGCTGGGCGGGTCGAGCGACACGCCGCGGATGGACCCGTCGCGCGGCGAGCGCGAGCGCGTGCTCGACGCGTACGCCTCGGCTAGGGTCGGTGGCGGCGGCATGGGGATCTGAAGCCCTGCAGAGAGCGCCGAAGCCGCGGCCGTGTCGACCACATTCCCAGCCGGCGCAGCTGTCCGGGGCGTCTGATCTTCGCTGCTCCGGCGCGCAGTGTTGTACAAGCCGAGGCTCTCAAAGTCGAGGTCGAGCGGACACAGCTGGAACGACACCGAGTCGGCATAGGGGACGTAAGGCGGCGTGGGGGGCTTGGTGGGCAGGCTCGCCGCGGCGGCCGAGGGTGTCGACGACGGGCCGACCTTGCCGTCCTCTTCCTGCGCGTCGTCTTCGCCCAGGCCGACGTCGTCCGTAGGCGGTGTATGTGTCGGCGAGAGGTACGCGCTCGACGTCGGGGCAGCCTGCGCGCTTGGCTCGCCGGTCGCCGGGTCGCGCGGACCGCCAATCTGGAAGTCGGCGAAACCCGGGTAGCTCCAGCCCGACATCTGGTTGCCTTGCGCGAGCGGCGGCTGCATAAAGTCGTCGAGGTCGTCGTCGTCGTCATCATCGTCGAGATCGTCGTCCGAGTCCGAGTACTCGAACTCGGTCAGGTCGATCTGACCCTCGTCCTCGTCGAGTTCCGCCTTGGCCGCGTCGATGCCCGCCCTGAACGACGCGCGGCTGAGCGCACTCGCACCGCTGTGGCTCCTGTCCTTGTTGCGGTGCACGACGAGGCGTCCGAGGGCGTCGTACTGGTCGCGCGTCGCGCCCGCCGCCTCGTACTGCTCGAGGACCTGCGGCGCGACGCCCGGCGAGAGCGACTGGGCCGACACGACGCGCGAGTGCACGTGCGGCGCATGCTGGTGGTGGTCGTCGCTGCCGCCGTCGGTCGAGCCAGAGGGCTGGCGCGCGCCGCTGCGAGACGAGCGCACGCTCGCGTTGGCCGACGTCGCGGCCGAGCTGCCCGTGCCGCTGGGACCGCCGCTGTGGCTGTGCAACCGCGAGAGCATGCGCGAGAGCGACCGACCGCCCTTGGCCGCCTGTGCGCTCGACTCGGTGTCGCTGCCTGCCCAGGGCGAAGGTGAGAAGCCCGACGAGCGACCGCCGACCGGCGAGGGCGACGGCACGACCGACGACGACTGGCTCGAGCGCGCGGCGACCGTGTCCGAGTCGGAGGCCTTGCGGGTGAAGAAGTGGTGCGAGAAGTGCGAGCGACTGCCGGACCCGCCGCCGGGGCTCGTCCCGAGGACGGACGACGACGAGATCGAGCGCGACAGCTCGGGAAGCCCCGGGGGAGGGTGCGGCTCCATCGACGGCGTCTTGCGGAACGCCAGCGAGCGGCTGCCCCACCCGCCGCGGTGCCCAGTCGACATGGACGGGCTCGCCGTCCCACTCGAGTCGCCGTCGCGCCCTCCGCCGCTGATGATGCGCCGCAGGTCCACGCCGAAGCCGCCTCCGCCCTCGCGCGACTTGCCCCTGCGCTCGAGCGCCGCGCCGCCGTCGCTCGGCTGCCGGCTGACGCCACCCGACACGGGCGAGTCACTCACGAGCGTGCTCGAGCCCGTGCCCGGCCCGCCGGCGTCGCCGACGCTGTGACCCGCAGAGCTGTTGCTCTTGCTGCGGCTGCGCTGCTCTCGCTGGCGCTCGCGGTCGTGCGCGTTCGCGACGGCCGTGTCCTCCGAGTTGGTGCTGGCCGTCGTGCGTGTGCTCTTGATGCGTGCAAACGCCGGGAAGCGCGCGAGGGCGGCGTTGAGCGCACGCTTGATGCCCGGGCGGTTGCGGATCGGGGGCAGGAGCGCATCGGTCGCGACCGAGCGTTCCTGCGTCGCGTGCTCGACGTCGTCCTCGGTGACGGTGACGTGCGTCGTCTGCGCCAGGTCGGTCGCGCGCAGCCACGAGTCCGGATTCGACATGTTGCGCAGGACCCAGGGGTGCTTCTGCGGGTGGCGAAGTGGAGAAGCGTCAGCGGGCTTCGACTCGACCGAGCGCAAGAGAGGGTCGGACGCACCTTGACTTCGTCAAGCGTGATGCGCTTGGTCGGGTCCTTCTCGAGCAACCTCCCAAGCAAGTCGACGACCTCCCTGCCCTCCTCGCCGTCCCCACAGTCAGGCCACCCCTGCCCGACTCCCGTCCACGCCCCCTCGCGGCCCATCTTTTCCGGCACGCGGATCCCCTCGCGCACGATGACGTTGTACAGCTCGTACTCTGTCCGGGCCGTGAAGGGCGTGTCGCCAAAGAGGAGGCAGTAGAGCGTCACGCCGAGGGCCCAGACGTCGATGCCTCGTCCGACAGGCGGGCGCGTCCGCGGCTGCGTGGGCGAGGGAGCCGGCAAAGGACGCGAAATGACAACCGTGCTGAGCGGGAGACCGTTGGGCGACGTCGGGGGGCTGTAGACAGCGCCAGACGAAGTCGGCGTCAGGCGAGCGCCGTCGACCCCGCGGGGGAAGTACGTCTCGCTCTCGGCGTCGCCGCGGATCGACGCGAGGCCGACACTGTCGCGCGTGCCCGTGCGGTTCAGCGCCGTGCTCGATCCGTAGTGCCCGCTCGGCGTCGAGGTGAACTCGGCGGGGAAGCACAGCTCGGGCGCGAAGAAGGCCGGGCTGCCGGCCGTCTTGCGCAGCGCCTTGTCGTCCTCGCCCTGGCACACGCCGTCGTCGTCGCCCGAGCAGCGCATGAGCGCCTCGGAGACGTGCGAGACGCCGAAATCGGAGATCTTGACTGTCGAGTGGTCCTCGGTCCACAGGAGGTTGGCGGGCTTGATGTCGCGGTGGATGATGCCCTGGTAGTGCACTGCGAGCGCGCAAAAGGGAAGGAAACGGGCGACGAGGTCAGCAAGGGCGCAGCGCCGACGGGGGAGGGCGACAAGGCGAGGCAGGACGCACGGTACTCGAGGCCGAGGACGACGTCGCGAAATGTCCGCCGCGCCTCGTCGACCGTCATGGTCGGCTGCTTGTTGTCGTCCTGCCAGACGACCTGGCCGCCCGCCATGAACTCGAGGACTGGGCAGGGTGGGCAAGCAACGTCAGGTGACTGCTCCGAAGACACTGCAGCGCAACGAGAGCGACACGCACCCATGAAGACCTTTCTGCTCTTGGCGTCGTCGATGACCTCCTTGAGGCGCACAATGTTGGGGTGGTCGAGCCGCTTCATGATGGCCACCTCGCGCTTGACCTTGTCGTCCGCTCCAATGCCGCCACTGCCCTGAGAGCTCTGCTTGCGGCTCTTGGACTGTGCCGCGAGACGCAGGTTGCGATGCCCTTTTGCGCCGCCGGGCCCGTCGCGCGCGACCGACTTGATGGCGCAGTACCGGACTCGGCCCGCGTCGATGTCGGCTTCCCAGCGCTCCGAGGCAGTGCGGCGGCGGCGACGCGCGGCGCGGCCTCCCTCGTCGCCCCGCGCGGCGGCATACCCTGCCGAGCTGCGGCGGCGGTCGTCTCCGTGCTCACCCTCGCCCTCGCGCGACGCGGGGTCGGCGCCCTGCGCCTCGTCGTCCCCCTCGTCGTCGTCCCCCTCACTCGGCTCAGCGCACAGCCACACCTTGCCGTGGCTGCCCTGCCCGATCGTCTTGAGCCGCACATACTGATTGACCATCCTCCGTCCCTTCGAGTCGATGCTGCTGCTCAACGTACGCGTCGTCTTTGGCTCGGGCGCAGCGGGGCCCTCGGCGCCCGAGACGTACCCGCGCGCGGTCCCCGCCGCCGAGTGCGCGCCGAGGACGGGCGACGAGGGGAACGCGGCGGGGGACGAGCCGCGCCGGAGGGGCGCGAGCGACGGCGAGAAGGCGACGCCCGCGACGGCCGCGAGACCCATCGTCGCTGCCATGCCCGTGCTCGTGCTCGAGCCCGCGACAGGCAGCGGGAACGGGCTCGTCGAGTGCGGGTTCGGGTGCGCGCGAGAACCCTTGCCCAGGCTCGTCGGGCTGCGGTGCTCGCGGTCGCGGTCGATCGAGTTGCGGCCGGCCGACCGCGTGGGCGAGACCTCGCGCGAGTTGTTGCGCGAGTTGTTGCGAGAGTTGTTGCGCGAGTTGTCGCGGCTGCCGGGAGGGGTGCTGCGGTAGAAGGGACTCTTGGCCATCAAGTAGGGCGGGCCGGGCGAGTCGGGCGGGGGCACGTAGTGCCTCGTGCGTGACGTGACGACGAACCCTACATTGGTGCGGGTCGACGAAGCCGACGAGTGGACCGAGGGCGACTTGGTGGCTGCAGCCGACCCCCCCACCCCTGCCCCTGCTCCGCCGCCCGCGTGCTGAACGAGGCTGTTCATGCTCGGGCTCGACGTGATGGCATGGCCGAGTGGGCGGTGAGGCAAGGCAGGGGACGCCTGTGCGCTGAGCGCGGCCGACGAGGGTGGGGTCGGGGAAGCGGTGCCCGTCCAGGACGAGAAGCCGCCGGGGCTCGGGGGCAAGCTCGTGCTGAGGCTCGCCGGGGACGTGTCGCTGCTCCTGCCCTGCAGAGGCCGACCGTCACCGTGGTCGGCGCCTTCGAACGTGGCCGACGAGAGCGAGGCGATCGACTCGAGGCGGGAGGAGCGCGCGAGCCGAGCGTTCAGGCCGACGCCGTCGCTCGTCTGGTGCGTGCGCTCGTAGGCCGGGCGCTGTGGACGGTGTGGGTGGTGCTGCTGCTGCATGCGGTCCATGGCGAGAGAGAAGGAGAGGCTCGGGGATGACTCGGCGAGCGAGCGGCTCGGCGGGAAGCTCCAGGTCGCTCGCGGGGAGGGGGGAAGGGGAGGCGAGGGGAGGAGAGGGGGGGAGGGCAGGCGGGAGTGCGACTCTTGGGACTCTGCGTGGTGCGGGTCAGAGGGAGAGGCCTTGTGTCGACTGCAGCCGGTGCAGGGACCGACAGAGGGTGGCACAAGCGAGCGAGAGGTTGCTCCTGGCCTGCCAGCTGGCTCCTCCGCGAGAGGGACTCGCAGGGCGCGGCGCGGCGGGCGGGGGACGACGTCGGCGACACCTTGCCCACTCTCCCTCTCTCTCTCGCTCTCGTCTCTCTCGAGTAGTCGACCCGCTCTTGTGGTGCAGCCCCTCGTCTCCTCTGCTCCACCGCTCAAGGCCTCGTCTCTCCGTACGTGTCTTTGCGGGCCCGTTGCACTGCATGGCTTGCCCACCATTCTCTCGCTCGAGCGAAACCGCCCTGTGAGGCAAGCCGGCTCTCCATTAGATCCACCTTACCTCCCAGTTGTATTCTCCCCATTAGTCGAATCCCTCGCTCGCTTCCCTCGCTCCCGGTCCTTTCTCACCATCATCTTTGACTCTCCCTCTCTCTGCCCGCCTGAGTAGAGCTCCAGAGTTCTTAGACCGCCAATACTACCCGCATCGACCGTCCTTTCGAGCCTGCCGACGCAGAGCGACCTCCACTCGTCAGCCTCGCCTTCGCCTCCAGCGATCTGAGGCTTACGCCCCTTCGACCACCCCCGCCTTCCGTAGCTTCTGATCTGCGCGAGCGCGCAAGTCCGCGCTCGGCCGCGGGGCAGAATCTGGTCCGACGTCGACCGCTCCTCGAAGCACGTCGTCGAGTACTGTACTGAGCGCTTCGTGCGCCCTGTTGCAGTTGAGCGCGGGGGGAGGACCGTGTCGACATTGCGCAGACTCGTCCGTCGCGCATTTGCCCCTGCGCACGACTGAGCTGAGCAGAGCTGAGCAAGGCTAGCCTCGATCCGGCCGACGACTGTCCGTGGCTGCCGACTCGCGGGGGAGGACGAAGGGAGCGAGGAGAGGACCTGAGCGGGTTTGGGCGGAGTAGGTCGACGGGTGAGCGAATGCGCGTGGCCGTATTGGAACGTACGACTGCAGTGCAAGTCATTTGGACCGCTCAGACCCGAGCGAAGAGTCGAGGCGAGAGAGAGGTGCACCGAGTCGTCAGCCTCGCTCCCCCCCTTCCCCCACCTCGCTCTTCTGACACGCCAGCATCCCCTCGTGAGACGCATAGCACACGGGGCCGCACAGCAGCCGCACCTCCAGACCATGCGACCCGGCGCCACCTTTGCGGCCCTCGTCGCCACCGCTTCTCTCGCCCTTGCGTCCGCCTCCCCCACCTCGTCCCTCGCGGCTCGTCGCCCTCCCGCATCGCCCGTCCCTGGCGCCGTCCCAGACCCACTCACCGCCGCCGAACGACGACAGGAGCGGGACTCTCAGCCGCACGGCTTCACTGTCGCAGAGCCCGAGCCCGTCCCCCCCTTCCCCGGCGCTCGCCCCTTCAATTCGCGCGCATACGCAGTCGTCGAGGGGGTCCCCGAACACGCGTCAACGCCTAGATACGCTGGATTCCATCCGGCGGTTTCGCACGAGGGCCTCATGGGCGACGCCTTGTTCGCGGCCTTGCCGCCCAAGAAGCCCGACGAGTGCCCGCCCTGCAACCCGTTCAACTGCGTCCTCCCGGCCTTTGGATGCCTCAACAACGGTGCGTGCACTACCTTGCTTCGGTGGCACATGGGTGCACGGCTGACGAGGCTCCTTGTCTTATCACAGGCGTCTGCAACAGCTTCAACGGGCAGTGCGTCTGTCCTCCTGGCTTTGGTGGCGAGGACTGCTCCAAGCCCCGTGCGTACTCTGTTCCCTCCACCAGGTCATGTGGGAAACGCTGACCTGACGGGGACGAACAGTGTGTGGCTCGCTCGCCGACGGGTCGGAGCGTTACCCACGCGAGGGCGACACGTGCCAGTGCAAGCAAGGCTGGAGCGGCATCAACTGCAACGGTGCGCCTGTCGCTACGCCTGCCTGACGAGCTGAGTGCTCACACCAGACGCGCTCTGCAGTCTGCGACACGGACGAGGCGTGCGAGGACCTCGTCTCGCGCGACCCTGCCTCTCTGTCGCTTCGCGGCGGCAACAAGGACGAGGATGAGGACAAGGCCGTGTGCTACAAGGAGGGCTACGGCGTCAAGGAGATGTACCAGATGTGCGACGTGACGAGTGCGTCTACGCGTCTCCTGCCTGCGGGGGGCTACTTCACTCGCGAGACGGCGCACTCAGCCTTGACACTGCCCCGGGCATGCAGACCGCAAGATTCTCGACATGCTCCCGAACCGCCCTCCTCAGGTCACCTTCACGTGCGACGTGGCGGCGCAAGAGTGCGGCTTCCAGTTCTGGATCGGCAGAGTCGAGTCGTTCTACTGCGGGCTGCAGAACTGCACGGCGACGCACGACGTCGGGTACGAGGCCAACTCGACAGAGTACCGCTGCGAGCAGGTCCAGTGCGCTTGCATCCCGGGGAGGATGCTCTGCGGCGAGGACGGCAGCGTCGGTGCGTCAGCCTCTCTGCGTCTCTCGACCCGGCCGCGTCTCCTCCGCGACACTCGCCAGCTCGTTCTGACGTGATCACGCACAGACATCTCGGACTTCCTCACTGAAGAGATCAAGGGCCCGGGCAAGTTCACGACGCGCACGGGCGAGCCGAGCAAGTTTGAAGAGCCCGCCATGAACCAACTCATCAACGACATCTTTGGCGACACGCACATCACGCTCAACTGCAAGGCGGGAGAGTGCCTCCGCCGCATTGACGTGCCGGGCTTTGTGGTGCGTGCACGACGACGCGCTCCCTTCGGTGCTGAGGTCGGAATGCGGGACTGACGACGGGCTCTCCCCTCTGCAGCGCCCGCCGAAGCCGAACAGTCGGACGTGGGTCGTCGTGAGCATCGTGGTGGTCATTGCAATCCTGCTCCTCGCGCTCTTCCGTGCGTCCCAAACGCGCTCCTCTGCCGTGACATGCGAGACTGACCGGCCCGTCCGCCGCGCACGCGCAGTCTTCTGGTATTTTGGTCGCAGGAGCACCGCCGTCGAGTACTCGTTCCTCGGTGGGCGCATCCGCCTGCCTGCCAACGGCTCGGCTTCGAACGGCGACGCGACCAAGTCCCTCCTCGAAGACCACATCCCGACCGCGCTCCAGTTCTCCAACCTCTCGTACACCCTCCCCTCAGGCAAGCGCCTCCTCGACTCGATCTCGGGCGCCGTCCAGCCCGGCGAGGTCATGGCCGTGCTGGGCGCCTCGGGCGCCGGCAAGTCGACCTTCCTGGACCTGCTCGCGCGCAAGGACAAGCGCGGGACCGTCGCGGGTGAGATTCTCGTCAACGGGCGGCACGTCTCCGCGACAGAGTACCGCCGCGTCGTCGGGTTCGTGGACCAGGAGGACACCCTCATGGGGACGCTGACCGTCTTTGAGACGGTCCTCTACTCGGCGCTCCTGCGCCTCCCGCGCGACATGTCGTTCGCGGACAAGCGCATGCGCACGCTCGAGACGATGCACGAGCTGGGCATCTTGGGCATCAGGGACAGCCGCGTGGGCGAGAGCGGCGCGAGGGGCATCTCGGGCGGAGAGAAGCGCCGCGTGTCGATCGCTTGCGAGCTTGTCACGAGCCCGTCGATCTTGTTCCTCGACGAACCGACCTCCGGTGCGTCGCCGCACTTCCTGCCTGCCACCACAGCGCGCCTGACCCGGCTGACCAACTTCCACGCATGAGCAGGCCTCGACTCGTACAACGCCTTCAACGTCGTCGAGTCGCTCGTCCAGCTCGCGCGCACCTACAAGCGCACTGTCGTCTTTACGATCCACCAGCCACAGAGCAACATTGTCGCCCTGTTCGACAAGCTCGTCCTGCTTGCGCAGGGACGCGTAGTCTACTCGGGCAAGGCCGACGAGAGCCAGGCCTACTTCGAGAGCGTCGGCTGCAGCTGCCCGCCAGGGTTCAACATCGCGGATTACCTCAGTGCGTCCTCTTTGCTTTTGCTCGGGACTTGACTCTCGCTGACCGCCGCCTCGCACAGTCGACATCACGGCCCAGAAGGAAAAGTCGTCCGCCGTTGAGCCGACCGTCGCTGACGCGCTCGTGCAGCTCGAGCGCTCACCGACGAGCGAGCACCGCCGCGACCCAGAACTCGGCGTCTCGAGTCGGTCCCGCACGCCGTCCTCCGCCTCCGCCGACGAAACCGAGCTCGCGACCCGCAACGGCTCCACCGCGCCGTCCTCGAACGGCGGGCCGATCAAGCGCTTCTTCTCGTCCTCGTCCGGCAGCGCCACGCCGACGCAGGCGCCCCTCCCCGCCCAGCTCGCGCGCCTCGTCGACGCCTTCGCGTCGAGCGGGCCCGCCCAGCGCACCCAGCGCGAGATCCTCGCTGCGAAGCAGGCGGGCGCGACGGGCGGGCGAGGCGCAGCGGGCGGGAGGGACGAGTCGTCCCTGCGCAAGTACCGCCGCGCGGGGTGGTGGACTCAGTTCACCATCTTGAGCGGGAGGTCGTTCAAGAACTTGTACAGGGACCCGATGCTCATGCTGTCGCACTATGCGGTCGCCGTCCTCGCTGCCGGTGCGTCTCACATCTTTTCTCTCGAGTCGAAGTGACGTTACCCACGAGACTGACTCTCTCGTGCGACACACAGGCATCTGCGCGTTCCTCTTCCGCGGCCTCACGTGCGTCGTGGTCCCAGGTCGTTCGTCAGCGGGCCCCCAGCACGGTGAGACTGACTTGGTCGCTCCGTCCGCACAGGCTCGACATCCCAGGATTCCAGAACCGCATGGGCATGATCTTCTTCGCCCTCGCCCTGTTTGGCTTTGGGTGCCTCACGACGCTCGCCACCTTCTCGCGCGAGCGGCTCCTCTTCACGCGAGAGCGCGCCAACGGGTACTACAACCCGATGACCTACTTTGCCGCCAAGCTCCTCTTCGACGTGATCCCGTTGCGCGTCATCCCGGCCTTCGTCTTTGGCGCCATCGTTTACGCCCCGGTCGGCCTCGTGCCAGAGATCGTGTCGTTCTGGCGCTTCATCCTCGTCCTCGTCCTGTTCAACCTCGCGTCGTCGAGCGTCGTCCTCCTCCTGTCGATCGTCATCAAGGACCAGGGCGTCGCCAACCTCGTCGGCAGCCTCGCCATGCTCTTCAAGTGCGTCCGAGCGGTCCCTGCTTACCCCGCCGTCGCTGGTTGGTGTGAAGAGCTGACCCCCTGATCTCGCACCCGCAGCCTCCTGTTTGCCGGCCTGCTCATCAACAAGGACAAGCTCCCGCGGTACCTCCAGTGGCTCGAGACGGCCTCGTTCTTCCACGCCGCGTTCGAGGCGCTGCTCGTCAACGAGGTCCGCTACCTCCAGCTCAAGGACCACCGCTGTGCGTGTCCCCTCTCTCTCTCCCTCTCTGTCTTGCCGTCCGCGCTCTCGGCTCACACGCGACCCGGACTGCAGACGGCGTCGACATCGAGGTCCCGGCAGCGACGATCCTCTCCATGTTTGGCTTCCGGGCGCAGGTGCGCGCGCCCTTCCTTTTCGCGCCGCGCTCGCTCTGCTGCCGAGACTGACCCTCTCCCCGACCGGACCCGCGCAGGCGTTCTGGTACCCGGACGTGACCCTCCTCGCGGGCTACATCGTCGGCTTCACCGTCCTGTCGTACGTCGCTCTCGTCGCGTTCGTCAAGGAGCGGCGCTAGAGCTCGATGCGGGGGCGGTTGCGTTGGTAGAGACGGAGAGAGTCACGCGTAGCGATCGTGGCTCTCCTCCTTGTGTTCCGGTTGCAATATGTACAGAGACAACTCCAGCCAAGTTGCGCACGTCCTCGACAGAGACACAGTCAAGCCTTGGCGCCCGACGCCCGCCTGACCATCTCCTCGACGCTGACAGGCGCATACTCTCCCCCCTTCTCCAACACCCACACAACGTCGTCCTCGAGGTAGACCGTCACGCCGCCCTTGCCGTCCACGCCGCGCGACACGCGGAACGTCGCCTGCCCCGCGGGGGCCACCTTGCCCGTCGGGAGGAAGACGAGGTTGGCCGAGGCCGAGACCTCCTCGACGACCGACCGGAACGTGACGTCCTCGGGATCCTCGGCGGCTGCTGCGGCGGCGAAAGAGGGGCGCGCAGGCGCTCTTGCGGAGGGCTTGGGCGTGCTCGCCGTCGATGACGAGGCGGTCGACCGGTCGTATTTGCTCGCAAAGTCGGGCTTTTTGAGCCTGCGCGCGTTCAAGGGGTTTAGCTGCTACGCCGGCGAGCGCGATCGGGCAGGAAAAAGGCGCACCGGTACTTGGCGTCGTCGCCGAGTGCCATGGCCTGGTTCATCAGGTCGAGGCCCTTGCGGAAGCCGCGCGAGACGCCCGACAGCGCGACGACGTCCTCGGCGAAGAACGACTTCCACCACGAGTACCTGCACGCGCCGGGGGTGCACAAGCGTCGGGTCAGTGCGCACGCCCCTGAGGCGAGAGAGGAGCAAGGCACGCACCACTCTGCCACCTGCTCGAGGTTGGGCTCGCTCGTGAGCCACACGTAGAGCGCGTCGCCCCACTTGGGGAAGAACTCCTGCTCGAGCAGCTGCGACAGCATCGAGCTGCGCAGGAGCGGCCGCCACGCGAGGACGGCCTCGAGAGGGGCGAGGTCCTGCGCGCGTGGGTTGACGACGAAGGACTCGCGGAGGGTCGCGCCGAGTTGAGGGAGGACGTGCTTGAGGAGGAGAGTGTCCCAGTCGCTCTTGGAGAAGGCCTGTGCCGTGCGGGGGTGCGTCAGCTAACTAGGCGCGCGAAAGCGGCAGCGGCGAGATGCATGCAGCGACGCACCGACTTCCACGCGTCGAGGCCTTGGGGCACCCCGTCCCGCGCCTTCCACGCCTTGAGCCAGCTGCGGACTTTGCGCTTGGCCTCGTCGAGCACCATGTCCATGCGCTCTCCCGCGTGCTCGAGCCACGGGAAGACGAGCTTGTGCAGCGGCGGGGCGGTGCCGCGCTTGGCGGCCGAGGGGGACCAGTCGGCGATGGCTGACGAGACCTTGGGGAGGATGAGCTGGTCGAGAATGTTGTCGCGGACGAAGCTGGGGAGGAGCGGGAGCCACGCCGTGTAAAAGTCGACGGCGGGTTCGGGGTTGGACGGCGACCACGAGTTGCTGCGATGGCGCATGCACGAGTCAGACACGGGCGCAGCGAGAATGCACGCCGGAGGGAAGGGCAGACGCGACGCACTTGATGGCGGACCGCACGCGCGGGAGCCACACGGTCCACAGCAGCGTCTCGTACGGCGTCATCGTCCGCTCGCCCTGGCGCTTCCGCGCCTCGGCGAGCCGGTCAGCCTCGGCGTGCGGGTCGCTGTTGGCCGACGCGACGGGGAGGGCGTCGCGGTCGATGCGGAAGAGCTTGCGGAATCGCTTGAGCTGTGGAACGGTGAAGGACGGCGACGAGAGGGGGTCCCACGACGACCACAGGCGGCGCAGCTGCGTCGGAAGGGCAGTCAGCCTTGGACCCGGGGGGGGGGGGGAGAGGGTGGGACAGCACAGTGTGACTCACAAGGGGAGCGATGGCACCGACGACCACCTCGTCAAGCCCCATCTCGTCGTACTCGCCCGCAAAGTCGCCCAAGAGCCTGTCAAACTCGTCGTCGAACCTGCCCAAGACCGCCTCTGCGTCGGCGACCTGCGCGTCCTGCTGCGCCTCGAGCGCCCTGAGCAGCTCCATCGCCTCCCCCTCGATGGCCCGCACGCGCTCGACACACGCGACGACGCCCCGCAGTTGGGCAAGCTTGCGCTCCTGCGCCTCGACGACGCGGCGCATGCGCTGCTCCTCGGCCGAGAGGTACGCGCGGCGCTGCTCGACGCCGGCGCCCTCGCGCGCGAGCGAACGCAGCGACGAGGTGAAGGTCGAGCACAGGAGGGTCAGGTTGTGGCGCAGCTCGGGGAGGCGGGTCGGGTCGGCCGAGGCGGCGCCGAAGGCCGGGAGGGACGAGAGGGACTGGTTGGGGAGCTGCACATGGGGAAGAAGAAGCGCGTCAGGAGTGCTCAAATCGGCGAAGGGAGCGGGAGAGACAGGAGAGGACGCACCGCCTGTCCTGTCAAGTCGACCAACAGCTCCTGCGGCGCCTCTGCGTCCGGTCCACCCTGCTCCGCGACGATCTCATCGTACGTCTTGTACTCAGTCTTGGCCTTCTTCTCCTTCTTGGGCCGGCTCGACTGCCACGCGTTGGCGTGCGCCGCGCGCTTCTTCTCCGCGGCGGCGGCAGCGCGCGTCGCGCCGTCGCCAACGTCGTCGTCGTCGGTCGACTTGCCCTTCCTGCGAGCATATGCGCAACGTCAGTGCGCGTCAGCGTTACTAGTCTGCCACGGAGCGAATCCGCGCGAGCGGCAGAGCAGAAGACGCACCTCCGCTCCTCCTCCAACAGCGCACCCTTGCTCCTCTCGCCACTCCTAATCCCCGCGTTCTTCTGCCGCAGCTTCTGCCCCTCTCCCACAGGCGTCACGATGCCCTGTCCCTCTTTGCCCAACCCTGCTCCAGCAGACCACCCCATCTTCTCGAGCATGCGCATACCGATCGACCCGCTCGACGCAAGGGAGGCAAAGTGCGCGGCTTCCGTCTTTGAGAGCTTGGCGCGCGGGGCGCCGATGCCACCGCCGGGGGGCATGTTGGATGCCGTGGGGAGGAAGGAGCGGCGCTCACGTGGGGCGTCACCTCTCGCCGCTGCTCCCGCTCCCGCTGACGCGCCGACGGGAGCAGCGCCCAGCCCAGTCGGCGCAGGCGACTGCGTCCGCGACGCGTACGCCGACGAAGCGAGCGAGTCGGTCGCTGTCTCCGCGGGGGATTGCGGCGCCGGACCCGCGAGCTCGGCGCGCAGCGCGTCGACGAGGGTCTGGTTCGGCCTGCTGCCGATGCCGCCGCGCGAGGGCCCCCCCGCGCCGCTACCGAGTCCGGCGTGCGGGGTCGACGCGCCCGCCATGGGGGAGGCGGCGCCGGAGGACGGCGCAGTGGTGGACGCTGGGGCAGGGGCGGGGGCGGGGGCAGGCTGCGCAGCGGCGAAGGCCGGCGCCACCCCGCTGCGCGAGCCGATACCCCCGCGCGAGGCAGACCCGATCCCGCCGCGCGCGGCGCCAATGCCCGCGCCTCCTCCTCCTCCTCCTCCTCCTCCTCCTGCCGCGCCAATGCCGCCGCCGCCGCGTCCGCCGCGTCCGCCGATGCCTGCGCGGGCGCCGATCCCGCCTCGGGCACCGCGGGGGGCAAAGGCGAGAGCTGCGGAGGGGTCGGCGATGCGGGGCTCTGGCGCTGGCTCGGGGGAGGGGGGCGCGGCTGAGGCGAGGCCAGGGACGGGCGGGAGGTCGTCGGCCTCGTCCTCGTCCTCGTCCTCATCTTCCTCGAGCTTGTGCGACGCGATGTCCTCTGCACTCATGAGGGCGTCGTCGCCCTCGTCGGCATTGTCGTCGTTGTCGTCCGAGGACGAGCCGCCCAGCTCCATAGCGACGTCCTCTTCGTCCTCGCGCGGAGCCTCGATGGCGGGCGTGGTGGCGAGGTTGTCGGTCGGGGCGCGCGACGCCGAGGCCGACGAGGGTGCTGCGCCGGCTGCGACGAAGGTGGGGATCCTGCGCGCGCGGCGAGGGGTGAGTTGGGTCAGGGCAGAGGTGGGGTGGGGCAGGGGACCGAGTCGAAAGAGGGACAGAATGAGGCGAGGGCGCACTTGTGGTAGTCTGGCTTGCCCCTCGCTCGTGAACCTCCTGTCCTGTTGTTGCTGCTGCTGCTGGACCCTACGCCCTGCCCTCCCGCGCGGGTCGAGCCGCCGTTGTCGTCTGCCCAGATGCCGTAGGTTGCGTCGTCCTTGAGTTGTTCGCGGGTGCGTTTGGTGCCCCTCGAGCGGCCGTACGGGTTGTGGAACAGTTCGCGCTCTGCAGCGACGTCTGGATCGTTGGCATCAAAGTGGTCGTCGACGTCGTCGCCCGCTCCTGTGTCGGACGAGGAAGAGGAAGAGCCGTCGTCGAGGAACTGCTTCTTGCGGCGGGCCATGAGGAGAGTGAGTCCTATCAGGTAGCAGAGTGTGGCTCGCAGGCAGGTAGGCCAGAGCAGCGTCGACGGTAGAAAGCGAGGCGGACCCCCTTTGGAGCGTGACATCGGCCGCGTCCCTCTAGATCTCCGACTCTTCCCTGCCTGCCACCTCTTAGTCCAGGCACAGCCACTCCCTACATGCCTCCAGCAAAGACCCCTCTCTCGATCGAGGCCATCCTCGAACAGCAACGCCGCGACAAGGAGGAGCAGTCGCGCCCAAAGTTCCTCTCAAAGCAGGAGCGCCAGGCCCTCGCCCTCCAGAAACGCGCCCAGGAGGTCGAAGAGCAGAAGGAACGCGAACTCGACGCCCAGCGCAAGCGCGACGAGCTCGAGCGGCAGGCTCGCAGCCAGAGGCACGACCTCGGGCCCTCGTCGTCCTCGGGTGGTGGTGGTGGCGGTGGTGCTTCTTACGGCTACGGGCAGGGACAAGGGTACGGCCACGCCCAAGGGCAGGGCTACAACGGTGGTGGTGGCGGCGGTGGAGACGGCAGGTTCGTCGGCTACGGCAACGGGCCAGGGGGCGCGCCCAACGGCCTCAACTACGGCTCGGCCCAGGGGGACTACCACGGCGGGGGCGGGCGCGGTGGCGGCTACGGCGGGCGAGGCGGAGGAGGCGCGCGCGGGCGCGGCCGCGGCGGCCTGGGCTACCACGGTGGGCCGCCGCACCCGGCCCCGACTGGCCCGCGCGAGGGTTACGAGGGCGTCCCCTCGGGCCCGAGCGGCGGCGGCGGCGGCCGTGGCCGTGGCGGCGCCGCGAGGGGCGGAGGCAGGTTCGACGACCGCTGGGCCGGGCACAGCGGCGGGAGGGGCGGGTACGCCCAGGGGCAGGGGTACCCGAACGGCCGGCACGGCGACGACCCGCGCGGGGCGAACCCCCGCGACGCGCCTGCGCTCGTGGACCGCTCGACCGACGTCGCAAAAAACGCGCGGGCGCCCGTCACGATTGGCAACGGCGGCGCGAGGGACGCCGCGGCGATGGACGTCGACAACGCGACGCAGACGCTTGCAAAGGAGGACGCGGTCGCGCGGCCCGCGGCGGTCGGCTCGTCGACCCCTCCTCGCAGCGCGACTGAGCAGCCGCCCCCTCCGCCCCCCAACGGCGATGCGCCGCCTCCTCCCCCTCCGCCGGGTGACGCCCCGCCCGGAGCAGCGCCCAAGGAGCCGACCCCTCCGCCGCAGGGCAAGCTCACCCTCGCCGAGCTCGCCGAGCTCAACGCGCGCAAAACATCGTCTTCGTCGTCCGCCGCACCGGTGCTCAACCCGCAGCTCCAAGCCGCGCGGTACCTCGGTGCGCGCGCGCCGGACAAGCGCAAGCGCACCAAGAAGCAGGGCAACCGCGTCGACTTTGACTGGGACCGCCAGGACGACACGCTCGCTGACGAGGTCGACCCCATCTACGCGCCGTTCACCGCTGCTCCGCCCGCTGGCAGCGGCGGCGGCGGCGGCGGCGCCGCCAGGGGCCGAGACGTCGACCGCCCCGTCGGCGCAGCGAGCAGCACGCCCTCGGCGCAGCCCATGCGCGTGACGCTCTTCGGCCGCGGGAGGCTCGCAGGGTTCGACGCAGACGTCGAGAAGGTGCCCGGGCGCAAGGCGCGCGGCGCGCTCGACGAGAGGCACTGGACCGAGAAGACGCTCGACGAGATGCGCGATCGCGATTGGCGCATCTTTCGCGAGGACTTTAGCATTGGGGCAAGGGGTGCGTCCTTCTTTCTCTTTGCTTCTCTCGTTCCTGTGCTGTGGGATCCAAGGGACCTGACGAATTCGTGCGCGCACGAAACGCACGCAGGCGGCCACATCCCGCTCCCGCTGCGGTCGTGGCAGGAGAGCAAGATCCCTCAGCAGGTCCTTGGTGCCATCGACTCGATCGGGTACAAGGAGCCGAGTCCGATTCAGCGCCAGGCCATCCCCATTGGGCTGCAGAACCGCGACTTGATCGGCATTGCCGAGACGGGTGCGCCGCTCCTCCTCCTCGTCCTCACTGTCGAGCATGGTCGCTGATGTTGTGCTGCCCGTCCGCTCGCAGGTTCCGGCAAGACCGCCGCGTTCACGATCCCGATGCTGTCGTACATTGCGCGCCTCCCGCCCCTCACGGACGAGACGCGGTCCAAGGGCCCCTACGCGCTCGTGCTCGCCCCGACGCGCGAACTCGCGCAGCAGATCGAGGCCGAGACCAACAAGTTCTGCCGCCTCCTCGGGTACCGCTGCGTGTCGATCGTCGGTGGCAAGGCGATGGAGGAGCAGCAGTTCAACATGCGCGACGGCGCCGAGATTGTCATTGCGACGCCCGGACGCCTCAAGGACTGCATCGAGCGGAGCGTGCTCGTCCTCGCGCAGTGCACCTACGTCGTCATGGACGAGGCGGACCGCATGGTCAGTCTCGGGTTCGAGGAGGTCATCAACTTTATCCTCGACTCGCTCCCGGTCAGCAACCTCAAGCCCGACACGGCAGAGGCCGAGGACCCGGACAAGATGACCATGACGCTGAGTGCGCCTCAGGGCGAGGAGGAGACGGTCGCGCCGTCGCTTGCGCTGTACCGCCAGACGGTCCGTCTCTCTCTCTCTCTCTCCCTCTTTCTCTCTCCCGCTCTTGTGCGGCCAGGGGACCACTAAACTCACCACCTGACGTTGTCCAACAGGTCATGTTCTCAGCCACGATGCCTCCCGCAGTCGAGCGCCTCGCCAAGAAGTACCTGCGCCGCCCCGCCGTCGTCACGATCGGTGTCGCCGGTCAGGCCGTCGACACGGTCGACCAGCGCGTCGAGATGATCAACAGCGAGGAGAAGAAGAAGTGCGTCTCGCTACTCTCTCTCTCGCTCTTCCCCGCGCGGCGAATGAGGCACTGACGAGCACCCTGGTTCGCTGCTGCAGGTCTCGCCTGCTCGACATACTCAACAACGGCGGGTTCGAGCCGCCCATGATTGTCTTTGTCAACCAGAAGAAGGGCGCCGACGTCCTGCAGAAGGACCTGCAGCGGTCTCGCGTGCGTTCTCCTCGTTCTTGCTCTCCCTGCCTCCTACCGAAGCCTCACGCTGACTCTGCACGACACAGTGGAACGCCGTCACGCTCCACTCTGGCAAGAACCAAGAGCAGCGCGAAGCGGCGCTCAACTCTATCCGCACGGGCGAGAACGACGTCCTGGTCGCGACCGACCTCGCCGGCCGCGGTATCGACGTGCCGGACGTGAGCCTCGTCGTCAACTTCCAGATGAGCAACACGATCGAGGCCTACATTCACCGCATCGGACGCACGGGTCGTGCGGGCAAGACGGGCGTCGCCATCACGTTCCTGAGCGACGCGGACGAGGAGCTCTTGTGCGTGGACTCGACTCTCTTCGCTCTCATTGTCTGGCGGCGGTTCGTCGGGGGACCTGGAGAACTGACACTGTCGACCCGCGCAGCTACGACCTCAAGCAGGAGATCAGCAAGTCGCCCGTGTCGCGCCTGCCACCCGACTTGGCGCGTCACCCGGCGGCGCAGAGCAAGATGTCGAGCGCCATGAAGCGTCGCGCCGAGCAGTTGGACGAGTAGTCTTGTCGTTGAAGATTTTAGCGGAAGAGTGAAATTGACGTTGGAAATGCAGCGTGCTGTCTCTGTCGTCGCTGTCTCTCATGGCCCTCCGACGCATCCCTCATCCCGCGACAATGTGAGGGGAAAGCTAAGCGGCCAGGAACTTGCCACGATGCACCTCGAGAGGCAGGCACGACGTGGCAATGCAGTAGGGTGGTGCGATGCAAGAAAGCGTCTCCTCTCCGCCTCGTCGCGCTCCGGGTCTAAGCGAGCCCCGCCTTGCGCGCCTTTTTCCGCTCGGCGTACTGGCGCAGGCGCTCCTGCTCCTCTGCGTCCTCTTTCGCGGCCAATCGTGCACTGCGCAGCGAGTCGATCAAACACGTCAGCCCCGGTCCGCGAGTGAGAGCACAGCAGAGAGAGAAGACGCACGCCCTCCTCTCCTCTTCGAGCACAGCCGACCCCGTCGCCTCCATGTCGCTGCTCCCCTCGTCGCTGTCATAGTCCCTCGCGAGCGCCCTCTCGCGGTCTTCCTTCTTGCGGCCCATGATCTCCCAGATCGTCGCGCGCTGCACCTCGTTGAGGTCGCTCGCGTTGCGCCCGCCTGTGCGCCGCTTCTTCTTGGCACGGCGCCGGCGGTCGTCGGCCGAGTCGGAGTCGTACGACGACGAGGACGACGAAACGGAGGCCGACCGCTGACGCGAGGGCTTGTAGCTCGTCGAGGAGGACGCTGCAGCTCCGTTCCGCGGTTTCGGCGCCGCCGCCGAGCCCGCACCGTCAGCGCCCGCGCCCGCCCGCCCGGCCTTGGACCCGCCCACGCTCAATCCGGCCCCCGCCAACCCACCCCCACTCGACCCGCCGCCGCCCGAGCCCTTCTTGGCGCGCATGTCGCGCTCAATCTCCTCGATCGTGCGCGTGTCACGCTTGACCGTGTTGAGCTTTTGCGGCGCCGCGCGCGCGAGGTTGGCGAGGCGCGAGCGCGCAGAGCTTGCCCCGCCTGTGGATGCTGCTGCGGGCGCGGCAGCGGCGGACGACGAGGGACCTGACGAGCGGGAGAGGGACGATGGGCGGGAAGCCGGTTTCGACTTGGTGGTGGTGGAGGAGGAGGCGCCGGCTGCGGGCGAGCCCGTGCGGGACGAGGTCGACGCCTTTGACAGGGCGGGCGACGCGCGAGGCGAGTCGCTCGCGCCGGGAGAGGGGCGCGATGCGGACGACGCGCGCTGCTGCGCCTTGGCGAGGGCAAACGAGCCGCTCGAGGGCTCGTCGTCGCGGAACAGGGCGGCCTGCTTGCGCCGTGCGCGCTCCTCGCGCGTCAAGCCGGCGGGCGCCTCCTTCTCCTTGCCCTTCGACGACGAGCCGTTGCTCTTGCCCGATGAGCTCACCTTGGACATCGACGCCTGCTGTTCGAACGCGAAGTGAGCGGCGCTGAGAAAGAACGAGTGGCGACAGAGCCAAAGAGGACGCACCTTGGCAGACGCTCCGGGGATCAAGTGGTCCTCCTTGCCGTCCGGATCCAGGCCACGTCGCTTGCGCTCCTGCTTGAGCTCCCACAAGTTGTTCGTCTTTGGCAGCTGCTGCGCCTGAGCCTTCTTGCGCGCAGCCGCCTCCTGCTCTTTGCGCTCGCGCTCCTCGCGCTGTCGCCGCCGCTCCTCGAGGAGCCGCTTGGCCTCGGCCTGCCTGCGCGCTTCGGCTGCCTCTGCGGCCTTCTTGGCTTCTGTGCGCTCCTTCTCGATGCGGGCGTGCTCTGCTTGCTCGCGGGCCGTGTTGATCTTGGCCCACTCGAGGAGCTCGTTGAACTGTGTGCGTGGACGAGGGGCGGATCAGCCTGGGCGGGCACAGTAGAACTCAAGACACGGCACCTATGGGTGCACACGCACATTCATGCTGTCGCCACGTCGCCGCGTCGACAAGTTGACGTCGCCGCTCAGTTGAAGCGAACGCGGGGCGAGGAGCTGAGGGGAGCGCTCAAGAAGAACCAGGCGCAGCGTAGAGCGCCCTGTAGATGCGAAGCAGGCGTACAAAAGAGGAGCAGGTGGCCAGGGCGCGGCGAGAGGCGTGTGTCGAGTGTCGAGTGACGAGGACGAAGGAGAGCCAGTGATGGGCGCTCGCTCTTTACCGCCATCTCTCCTCTGCTACCGGGGCTGCTTGCGACGCTCTAGAGCTCAGTGGCACGACCCTGCACAAACTTGATTGCGCCCACGTCGCGCCGCCTTCCTTCGGCACCTCGAGCACCGCCTCCTCTCCCCCACCTCGTGTGCACGTGTCAGCCACGCCCACCATGGACTCGTCCGTCTTTGCAGAGTACGAGACAGACCTCGTCACTGTCCTCGACAGCGTCGCAGACAAGATCGCCAACGAGGCTCACTCGCTCGGAGGAGGTGCGCCTTGCTGGACTCGCTCGTCGCGCGCGACTCTCTCGACGCACCAAGCTGTTCAGGCTGACCTCGCGCCGCGTGGCAGATGACCGCAAGAACCTCTTGAGCAGGCTAGACCGCGAACTCGAGGAGGCAGACGAGATCGTGCGCCCCTCTCTCCGTCGTGCGCGCAGCTCGCCAACAAAGAACGCGCACTGACTGACCCCTCGTGTCGCACCGAGTCTGCAGATCGAGCAGATGCAGCTCGAGGCGCAGACGGCAGACAAGGAAGACAAGGCAGAGTTCCAAGCCAAGCTGCGGGATCACAGGGCGACGCTGGCACGGCACAAGAGCGACATCGTGTGTCCGCAGCCTTCCCTCTCGTGCCTCGTCTGCTCGCCTGACCCCGCCGCCGTCCTGCCAGAAATCCCTCGCGGCGAGTGCAGACCGTGACGCCCTCCTCGCGTCGTCGTCGGCCGTCCCGCGCGGCGACCACGTCGCCATCGAGATGGACTCGCGCTCTGCGTCCCTGTCGTCCGCAGACGCGCAGGCGCAGCGCTCGCGGTTACTGTCGGCGACGGACAAGCTCGCCGACGGCCAGCGGCGGCTCGAGGAGAGTCACCGCGTCGCGCTCGAGACGGAGGACCTGGGGACGGGGATCCTGAGGGACTTGCGCGGGCAGAGGGAGACGCTCGAGCACACGCGCGACACGGTGCGTTGCGTCGGTGGGTCCGCTGTCTCTGAGTTGGTCATTGACAAGTACGTGCTCTGCAGCTGTACGAGGCGGATGGGTCGATTGACCGGGCAGCAGGGACGCTCAAGAAGATGATGCGAAGGTGCGCCGACTCCTCCCTCTCGAGCGTCGCATTCGAGCGGTCGTGTCGCGCCGCGATCCATTCTTCTGCTTCGCTCATCCTCTCGACTGTTCGGCAGAGCTACGCAGCAGCGATTAGTGACATACGGGATCCTGGCGCTCCTGGTCCTTCTCATGTGCGTAGCGATCCTCGCTCTCGGACCGCGGCCCGAGGGCGCGATCTAGACGTCCCGCTCACGGTCTCTCGTGCAGTTTGTACGTCCTTGCCTCGAAGCTTTTCGGCTAGTCGAGCTGCAGTTCGACGGTGTCACGGTCTCTTGAGCGGGCGAACGGCTCGGCCCTAGGTCTGCTCAGCGGAGAGGTCCGTCCAGCGTCCCTCAACGCGCTCGCTTGACCAGAAGACTGGTGGTGGGATCGGTGGTGGCGAGACGAGAACCGAGTGGCGTGTCCGAAAAGAGGATCCGGCCACGGACAGGAGCACGAGTCAGTCGGGCGAGCGAGCGTTCGTGACAGCGATGCGATGCTCCGAGGTGGTTGCAGGGAGGGCCACATCCACTGCGTGCATTTGGCTCTCCTGATCCCTCTCGAAACGCGTCTCGCGCGCTGGAGCTGCCAGTCGACGTCTCGACCTTCCTGCGCGCTCGTCGCCGCGGCTGCTCTCAGTTGTACCGCAGGCTGCCGCATTGACTCGGGGCGCTGTCGTCGCCACTATCTACGTCGCCAAATACAGCACGTCACCGCGTGGACGTCCGCGTGGGGAACGGCGGGCAGAGCGAGGAGGGGGCTCGAGAGTCGAGCGGTCTCGGAGAGGGCGCGAGCGCTCATCGCGCTCAGCCCCCGCCCCTCAACTGTGCCCCGCATCGAACCTCGCCTTCGCCACGATTCTGCGTATCGAGGCTGTTCGGCTAAGCGTGCACGCGCCGCCGTGGCTGTTCAGTTCTGCCGGCGTGCACGTCGACGGCGGGCAGACCCCTTGGCGCAGCGCAGGCCGGACGCTCCAATCTGACTGCCAAGAGTTCAGGCACGCGTGCGCAGCTGACGCAGACCGTGGGTCGAGGTCGTCAGGTCACTCCGGCTTTTTCGGCCACTCGTCTTCGGCACTTTTCAAG
The DNA here is from genome assembly GCA_006352295.1 of Rhodotorula diobovata. Classification (NCBI taxonomy): domain Eukaryota; kingdom Fungi; phylum Basidiomycota; class Microbotryomycetes; order Sporidiobolales; family Sporidiobolaceae; genus Rhodotorula; species Rhodotorula diobovata. The sequence continues at coordinate 95,561 of SOZI01000044.1, read as the reverse complement.
CGAGCCGGAGCGAGGACATCCCCCCCACCTGTCTCAGATTGAGTGGCTCCCGTTCATTGGTCAGGACGAATGTCCTCCGGGGCTCCTTTCCTCTGATCGGGGCCACAAGCGGGCCCCCCCACTCTTGTCGCGCGGGCGGCTGGACGATTCACCCGCTCGTCCGTCTCCGCCTCTTTGCTTCGTCGCCTCGCTTCCTCTCTCGCTTCTTTCTTCGCTTCTTTGCGCACGCTCGCTCCAGTCACATCATGAGCGGCTCTTTCAGCGGCGAGTACGCCGACGAGAAGGCCGTCGTCGAGCAGGTCGAGAATGTGCGTCTGGTCGCCGTCCGCGTTCGCCGCTTGACTCCTTCCACCGTGCTGACCGCGCCTGCCTCCCGACCCGTACAGATCGCAGCAGCACGTGCACACATCGATCCTGTCGCCGAGAAGAAGCTCCTCCGCAAGCTCGACCTCGTCATCCTCCCCCAGGTCCGCCTCGCCTCCTCCTCGCTACACGCTCGTGCTCATCCCCCTACCCGCAGGTCACGATCCTCTTCCTCCTCAACTTTATTGATCGCTCGGCAGTCGGCAATGCATCCGTGGCAGGTTTCCAGCGCGACTTGGGGTTATCGGTTCAGAAATAGTGCGTCGTTGCCGCCCCTCCTCCCTTCGAGGCATTCCTGACCGTTTTTCCTTCCTTCCTTCAGCGAGTACAATGTCGCGCTCATGGTCTTTGTACGTCGCCACGGTGACGCCCGACCAACGTGCGGCGTCCGAACTGACCCACCCCTCCGACTTTCTCGCCCTGCCCTCTCCCTCCGCCGCACGCTCGCCCTTCATGCCCTTCACTGTTATTAGTACGTTTTTTACATCATCGGGGAGATCCCGTCCAACCTGATCCTCAAGAAGATCGGCTCGCAATGGCTCTCCTTCGTACGTCCTCGTCCTCTCCGTCTCCCAGACGTCGGCGAGCTCCGACTAACCCTCCTTTTTCCGGGCCCCAGCTCTGCTTTGCTTTTGGCGCCGTCACGATTGGCAGTGCCTGGGTCCACAACTTCGAGACGTTCCTGGGCGTGCGCATCCTGCTCGGCATCTTCGAGGGTGGCGGTGCGTCGTACTCCGCGCTCTTTGCTCCGTCGAGGCCGCCAATCTGACCCACAACTCGTCTCCGCGGAGCACAGTCATCCCCGGCATTGCGTTCCTCCTGACACGGTTCTACACCCGCTCGGAGCTCGCCTTCCGCGTCGGCGTCTTCCTCTCGCTCGGACCCGGCCTTTCAGGGGCTTTCGGAGGACTTTTGGCCGCGGGCTTCCTCAACGCCGACGTCCCGTCGCTGCACACGTGGCAGCGCATCTTTGTTTTTGAGGGAATCATCAGTGCGCTGCTCGGCTCCACGTCGTACCCCGACGCCGCTTGACCTCCTCGCTGACGCGTCTCCTCGCAGCCTGCGCTTACGGCCTCATCTCGTTCTTCATCATCCCGACCTCGCCGGAGACGACCCGCTGGCTCAACGAGGAGGAGCGTGCACTGGCCGTCAAGCGCCTCGACATTGAGCACATGGGCCAGACTCACGAGAAGACCACGGCTCGCGCCGTTTTCAAGGCCATCGCCAACCCGTTCACCTGGGCCTGCACCCTCGCCTACGGCTTCATCAATGTGCGCGCCCGTCAGACCTGCTCGCCCGTCTGCACATCTTTCTGACTCGCGTCCGTCCCTCACGCACACAGGTCATCGTCCAGGGCACTTCGCTCTTCCTCCCGACCATCATCTCTGGCCTGGGCACCTACTCGTCGACTGAGGTTCAGCTCCGCTCGGTCCCGCCCTACATCGTCAGCGCCGTTTGGGCCGTCGGCGTCGCCTACATCTGCTGGAAGACCAAGCGCCACGGCGTCTGCATCGCCGCGTCGGTGTCACTCTCGGTCATCGGCTACGTGATGTTCCTCGCCTCCGACAACCCCAAGGTTCTCTACGGCGCCTCGTTCCTCACGTTCACGGGCGCGCTCCCGTGCGGTCCGTTCTTCCTCGCGTGGGCGACGGCCAACGCCGGCGGCCCGACCGCGCGCGCCGTCACGGCTGCTATCGTTCCCGCATGGGGGTCCTGGGGCTCGATGGTGTGCACGTGGATCTACCTGTGCGTCATCTTCCACCGTTGTCGCGCGCGAGCATCGGCTGACCATTTGCCCCGCCTGTGCTTCACAGGCCCAAGTACAAGCCTCGTTACATCCCGGGCAACAGCTTCAACGTTGCTTGCGGTATCTCAGCAGCCGCCATTGCTGTGGGCCTGACGCTGTACTGCCAGTGGGAGAACCGCCAGCGCGACCTTGGCCGCCGGGACGACCGCCTCGAGGGCAAGACGCCCGAGGAGATCCGCGCGCTCGGTCACCGCCACCCATCGTACCGCCTCCTCATCTAAGTGCTTGGTCTCTCTATTTGTCGGTCTGTTGAGCTCCGTAGTTGTACTTGTCGCCATGAAAACCTCCCGAGGTCCGTTTGAGAAGGTCCCGGATATGCCTCGTTGACGGTTGGATGCGCCGGGAAGCCAGAAGGAAGCAGGGGGGCTCGTTAGGCGTTGTGCTTCGCGCCTTTGTCCCGCCGCCGACTCTGCGGAGTCGGCGCCTGCAGCCTTTGCAAGGAACAGAGGCACAGCAACTGAGCGGTCAAAGGTCAACACCAAGCCTTTTGCGTGTCGAAGAAGTCCGGATCCTACCTGGGGACGAGCCTCTCCCGCCCTCTCGCTCCGCCGCATCCTCGCCAGCAACGCCGTCTAGTTGAGACATGCGAGGCTCGGGAGTCTGCGCTGCCGTCTCGACCGAAGCTCCCGCCAATTTTGACTTCTCAGCAGTTGCTTGCAGCAGACGGATAGTGCCGGTCAGCCTGCAAGGATAAGTCTGTCCACGCTCCGACTACTGGGGCACCCATCGCTCCGGGAAGGAGCACTCGACCATCTCGGGCTTGAGGTCCGCAAGCGTGTTTGCGCCGAGCAGGCGCATCGCCATGTGAACCTCTGCCTCGAGGATCTCGACGGCTTTGCTCACGCCCTCGTGGGCATAGACCGACTGCGCGTACAGGAACGGCCGGCCAAAGCCGACGCCACGTGCACCAAGGCACAGAGCCTTGACGACGTCGGTCCCGCGCCGAGCGCCACCGTCAATGAAGACCTCGACCTTCTTGAGCAGCTCGGGATTCTTGCGCCGCACTTCGATGAGGACGTCGAGCGGTGCCCGGGCGCCGTCGAGCTGCCGCCCGCCGTGCGTGCTCTGCGCGAGCAGGTGAGCCGCGTCAGTGCTGCAAGCTTGGCAGAAAAACTTGGCTTGCGATCACGGCCTTGCACGCTGAACAGAGAGGAGGTAAGCGACGCACGAGCACGACCCCGTCTGCGCCGTACTGGTGAGCGAGCTCGACGTCCTCAACGCAACCGACCCCTTTGATGACGATAGGAACGCCAGGTGCGCGCTCGCGGATCCATGCAATGTCTGGACGAGGCGGAGAAACGGTCAGAGAAGCGAGCGTTGCGAGACATGGAGCGGGATGTGGAGGATGGGTGCGCACCGTCCCAGTTCAGGTTAGCGTCAATGTGTGCGGCTGTGAGCAAATACCGTCAGTGAAGAGACTTTGCATCAAGTGATGGCGGAAGGACGCACTGTCGGGGATGTCCGACACGCCTTTCTGACCGACCGACGAGTCAAACGCCGCGACCTTGCTTCCCGCCGCCTTGAATTGCTGCGAGCGGTGCCAAGTGACAGATCAGCGCTCTGTAGCGCCGCGTGGCAGAACCCGAGTAAGAAAGAGAGCTCACGGCCGCGATCGGGTGCTCGTAGTTCTGGCTGCGAGCCTTGAGCTTGAGGTCGCGCTCGCGCTTGCCCAGCACCGGCACGTCGACAGTGACAAAGATGGCTTTTGCGCCGAGCTCAAGGGCCTTCTTGAGCTTCTGTTCGGCGATCGTCTTGTCCGAGTTGACGTAGAATTGCCACGCGAGGTTCTGGTCGGGCTCTTTGACGGCAAAGATCTCGTCGATGGAGCAGCTCGCCCCAGACGACACGACCTGGAGAATGTTGTGTGGTGCGACGCCCCGGACGATGTTCTGCTCGCCGTCGGGGTGACCGAGGCGTGCGAGGCCCGCCGGCGCGACAAAGATGGGGAGCGGGGTCTGTGCGTCGTCCGGTAACACGCGTCAGCAGATTAAGCACCTGCGACGCTCTGTCAGACGCGAATGGAGCGCACTGGGATACCGCAGAAGGTCGTGTTGGTGTCGATGTGGCGCATCTTGCGCAAGACGCGCGGGCGGAAGCGTACCCGCTGCCAGGCTTCTCGCTCGTCGCGGAGGGCTGTCCAGGGCGGTGGGTGTCAGCGTGCAGCTGACGAAAGAGAACACAGGTGCCCGAGACAGACTCTGCTCGGTCTCAGCTGCGAGTTCAACGAGGAAACGTCAGCGACAGGGTGAGCAGAAAGGGCCTCCGAGAGCGACACGCACAGCCAGTGCCGTAGTACGACATGGCCATTTCGCTCAGGATGGACTGGGCGAGCTCCTCGAACTCATCAATGCTGACGACCTGCGATGGAAGCGCGGGTGAGTCAGCAGTGTCGGCGGGAAAGAAGGAGATCGCAAGGAGCGCACCGTCTCGACGTTTCGCAGCTCCTTCCGGGCCAACTCTATCCGTACATCCTCGGCGTTCTTTCCTCCTCCGATCTTGGTCACCTCGTCGACGTCGATGCGGCCGATGAGCTGGTCCTCTGTGAGAAACTTGCGCAGCGTGTTGGGCGGGTGAAGTGACTTGAAGAGCTTGGTCACGTCCTTCCCTGCGTTCTGCTCGAGCACCTTTGCCCCGCCAGGCTGCGTACGAGACAGAGAGAGGCGTCAGAGGGAGAGCGTGGCGAGAAAGGGAGACAGAGCTAGAGGAAATGAGACGTCGGGCGCGACCTACGTGCATCTCGACAAAGTCGGTCACGCTGCGGGTCTCCTCGTCAGCACACATTCTCTCGGGATTGTCTGAAACAGGAGGAGACGCACTCCCAGACCTCGTCCTCGATGCACATCCACAAAGACTCGCGCGTGTTGTGCTTTGCGACCTCGTCCGCCGTCACGGTGCGCTTCTCCTTGCGCCTCTCGACCACAGGGAGGCGTCCCGGAGCGTCGAGCAGTACAGGCGACTGAGAGTAGAGGTACAGCTGGCGAGAGACGACGAATTAGCATGGCACACGCGCGAGACCACCAGCTGCGTCGGACTCTGCCGTCGCTTGGGAGGGCGCACTCACCCAGGCTCCCGCCACGGTCAGGGCAGCTCCCGCCCCGAGCCCCCACCTGAATGCATGGCCGCTCGAGCTCGTCAACGTGGCCTGCGAAGGCGGAGCGGTCGAGTGAGGACGCTGCCGCGGCACCTGCCAGTGCAGCGACGGTCGGGGGCTGCGCAAGGCGATACGAGGGCGCATGGTCGGCTGTCGTCGGCGCGTGCTAGTAGAAGAGCTCGAGGTGCTTCGAAGCACCCCTCTCTCTTGCCCCTCCGTGCTGCTGCCTCGAGCCGAACGCGGCGCCTCATTCGAGATCTGCGTGGGGGCCACCGGCTCACCCGGCCTGCCCTCCATTCGGCGAGTCCTGCCGGTCTCCCAGCCGACGCTCCAGACTCACTTCGGCAGCCTCCAGAGGCCCTCTGCCGAGTCCGAGACGAGGGCATGCCGTGAGCTCGCCGCTCCGCACTACACCGTGACCTCGTGCCGACTCGGAATCGAAGTGGGGGGCCCCGACGGTCACTCTCCGCTCCGGCCTTGTTCTCTCGCCTCTTTCTTCGCTCAACAAAGTGGACAGGCACCTGCTTCTGCTTCCCTCGACACAGTCAACCGCCATCCTCTACGCCTGCTTCAGTTCCCCTCGCCCACCATGGTCGCGCCCCAGTCTTCGTCATACCCTCGCACCGACTTTCCCGAGGACCTCGAATGCCACCCGCTGCTCGTCGTCGACTTTGCCAAGATCAAGAGTGGCGACGAACAAGAGATTGACCAGCTGTACAAGGCGTGCACGGCCCTCGGCTTCTTTTACCTCAAGAACCACGGCGTCGAAGACCTCACCGAGCCCATGTTCGACATGGGCAAGGCCACCTTTGAGCTTCCGCTCGAGGAGCTCATGCCCTTTGAGCAGGGCGACAGCGGCATGAGCGCCGGGTACAAGCGCGCCGGCTCGACGAACGTCGACGCAAAGGTACCGCTCGGTCCCGCTACCCCCCTCCTCAGCACTGTCCTGACCTTCTGCTTTCGTCAGGGCAACGTCGACACTGTCCAGTTCATCAATGTCGCAAAGGACGACGCTTTGGCGTACCCTGAAGTGCGCCAGCGCACATACCCGAGCACGGTGGTCGAGCGCATGGACACGGCCACTGCCTTTGTTCGCAAGTGTGCGCCGCAGCTCGAAGCTCCTTCTCTGTCGTGGCTTTCGTCTGACGAGATCTCCGTGACCGCTCAGCCGACGAGGTCCTCCAGACGCTCATGGCCGTCCTCGAAGTCCGCCTTGGTCTGCCCAAAGGCACGCTCGCCGAGCTGCACAAGGAGGGCGACATCTCGGGCTCCGAGTCGCGCTGCATCCTCAAGCCTGCCGAGGGAGAAAAGGGCTTCCTCAAGGAGGGCGACGGCGACGACGGCAACCCTGCCGCAGCTATTGGGTGCGTTCACCTGCTCCTGTGGCTTCACCCGCTCTCGAGACTGACGCTCTTGTTCTCCCCATTGGCAGTGCCCACACTGACTTTGGCGTAAGCTGCATTTCCCTCGCGGTCGTACGAAACCTCAGGCTGACCCCCATGTCCTGCCGCTCGTCTGTGCGCTGCGTCCGCCGCGCTAAACAGTCTTGTGCGCCCCTTCCCTGTCTTGCTCAGAGGCCGTCACAGCTACTGACCTCGCACACCCTCTCGCGCGTGCGCGCAGTCTCGATGCTTCACGGACGCGGCTGCGGCGGCCTCCAGGTGCTCCCGCCCGGCACAAGCAAGTGGCAGCACATCCGCCCGCTGCCCGGCCACGCCGTGTGCAACGTCGGCGACACGCTGTCGGTCTACTCGGGCAACATCTTCAAGTCCAACGTGCGTCGAGCTCCCTCTGTCGGCGAGCGCCCTGCCTCAATCGAGCCTGACCCTCGTCCCTTCTGCAGATTCACCGTGTTGTGCCCCCGCCTGCGCCGCAGAACATGCACGCACGCTGGTCCCTCGTCTACTTCCTCCGCCCCGGTTACGACAACCCGCTGCGCCCGCTGTCGGACAAATCGGAGATCATCCGCGCCCACGCCGAGAAGGACCCGGCGATGCAGGCTCTCCCGAAGGGCGAGACGGCTGGCAGCTGGTTCAAGCGCCGCATCGTCAACCAGCGTGCGGCGAACCGCAAGGGGCCGGAGACGTGGGCTGCGTCGAGGGGCACGGAGCGTGCGTCTGTCCTCCGCCGGGCGGCCTGAACCTCTTCCGACGCACAGCATGGCTGACCGTTCCCACCGCCCCACGCAGACACGCCCGACAAGGCCTGAGACAGCCTCCGTAGGATCTTGAAGCAGTGCCTGTACAGTCACCCCGCAGTGCAACCCGAATTCTCGTCGTTCCGATCGGACACCGCCGGGGCTCATGAGGGGCGGAGGGAGACCAGCGGGACGCATCTGCGCTGCTGGCGCTGACAAGGACCGCTCAGCCTTCATCGATCCTGTCAAGTCCATGTAGCAGCACGCGCAGACTTGACGAGCACCGAAGGGGCCGCCTTCGAGCACTCGAGGCGATGACCGGCCGAGGAGAGCGAGGACGGAGCACGAGATCGAGCGTGTCTGCGCGTGGCTCGACAAGAATTGCCGGGTCTAGCAGAGACTGGAGGCACACGGGCGGGCGTGACAGGCAAGGGGGAGGAAGGAGGCGGACGAGGGCCAAGTGGGGGTTGCTTCTCGTCCACCCTCCTCGCCTCGCAACCTCCGCCCGCCAGAGACCCTGCTGCCCAGCCTGAACGCTCTCCAGCACCTCCTCGCTCCCATCAAGCTACAGCAAGGCACGCCTCGCGAGCCCGCCGACCCCACTCCGCCTCGTCGCCGACTCGAAGCCGTCATGCCCTCCTCCGCCGCCGCGTGGAACCCGCCCCGCGCGCGCATCCAGCTCCGACTCGCCATCCAGCGTGTCCGCCTCCTCGCGCAGAAACGGACCCAGCTCGCAAAGTCGACGAGGAGGGAGGTCGCGGCTCTCCTCGAGAGGGGCAAGGTCGAGAGCGCCAAGATCAAGGTCGAGGGGCTGCTGAGCGAGGACCTCTACGTCGAGCTCCTCGAAGTGCTCGAGCTGTGCGTCCTGTCCGCTCGGCTGCGTATCCGGCGAGGCGCCGACTGACCTGACCTCGCACGGCGACAGCTACTGCGAGCTCCTCCTCGCGCGGTTCGGGCTGCTCGAGACGGTCAAGTGCGCGCGTAGTCCTTCTGATTTCGCTGCTACGCACGGGCTGACCCGCTCAATTCGCGCAGAGACATTGACCCGGGTGTACAGGAGGCTGTCGCCGGCATCATCCACGCCGCCCCCAGGTGCGTTCTCCTTTGAGCCTCTCGCGCTCGTCCGCATGCCCACGATCATCATCGCCCTACAGGACGGAGCTCAAAGAGCTGCACGTGCTGCGCGAGATGCTCATGTCGAAAGGCGGGCGCGACTTTGCGATCGCGTGCATCGAAAACACGTCGGGCATCGTGCCGGAGCGAGTGCGTGACCCGCCGTACTTGCCTCGCTATCATCGGCGCTGACACTACGCACGTACGCAGGTGTCGTCGAAGCTCAAGGTGGAGACGCCGTCGCCTGATCTCGTCGAGCTGTACCTTTACGAGATCGCAAAGGCCGTGCGTGTCCTCTCCCGGCGATTACCCATCCATCAGTGATCCGGTCGCTTACCCACGCGTCTCGCTACCGTCAGTATGCCGTTGACTGGCGGCCAGAAGGCTTCCCTGACCCGAACGCGCCGCCGCCCCTCGAAGAACCCGCCGTGAGCTCTCTCGCAATTCTCCTCTGAGCGTTCCGCTCACTCGCACGCCCCCTTCTGGCTCTCAGGCAAAGGCAGATAAAGGAAAGAAGCTCGAGGCTGCATCAACGACCAATGGCACGGGCGCAGCACCTCCCCTCACGCCGACCAAAGCGCCTTCGATTCCTCCCTTCGACACGAACCTGCCAGTGACGCCGCCGGTCGACCCCGCCAAGGCCAAGGACGCGACCGTCGTCCGGACCAACCTGACGACAGCTGCGGCTCCAGCTGTCCCGGCACCGCCCGCTGCGCCGCCGGCAAAGGAGGAGGACGCTTTCGACGCGCTGCAGAAGCGCTTTGCCGAGCTGAAGAGGCGGTGAGTGCGCCCGTGCGTAGATGCTTGTATTCGTAGCGCCGCAGTGTCAGTCGATGTGCCCCAGTCGTGAAATCCTGCCATTCTGAACCACCCCTGCCTGCACGAGGAGACTACTCGAGTCTCGGGGCAAGCAACTCTCGCGCGTCTCCTTGTCCGCACTCTCGCGCAGCCTCCCCCGCCGAGACACAGGATGTACGGCCGAGGTACGCTAGCATCACCTTGGCTACTGCGGCGCGCATCCGCCTCGAGCTCACCTTGAACTCCCTGTCCCCCTCTCTCATCAGGCCCTCCCCGTCAGGACTCTGGCTACGGCGCACGCGCCGGGCAGAGCATGTCGCCCAACGGACAAGGCTACGGTGTGCCTCCCTCTGGCCCCCGCCACGCAGGACTCGGCTCAGCTGGCGCACCCTCGAACCTCCCCGGCCGGCCGCCCAACCTCCCGCCCACACCCGTCGGAGCACCGTACGGCGCGCCCGCTCCTGCAGCAGCAGAAGGTGGCGCCGCTGGGGCCCTGGGCATGCAGGCGGCGCAGGGAGAGCGGTACAGCTTGTTTGTCGGGTCCATTGCCGACGGCCTCGAGAATGGCTGGCTCGAACGCATCCTCGGCGTGCGTCGGCCTTTTCCCTCTACACTAGCTGACTGCGAATCGGCTGACCCGCGCGCGCGAATTAGGTGGCCGGCCCGGTCGTCTCGTTCCGCCGTCCCTCACCCGGGTTCGCCTTCGTCGAGTACGGCGAGGCCGAGTCGGTCTTGCGGTGCCTCGATGTTGTCAACGGGGCCAAGATCAAGACCAAGGCGGGCGCAGAAAAGGTGCTGCTAGTCAAGGCGGACGAGAAGACGAGGGGCAGGCTCGACGAGTACGAGAAGGAGCGCGTCAAGGGCGAGGTGCGCCCCGTCGCTTCTCTTCTTCTTCCTGCCCCCTAGCGCGCAAAGAGCTAAAGCGAGATTGACACCCGCAGGACAGCGACGACTTGACGGAGCAGGCCAAGGGCGACCTCGCCAACATCCTCTCCCGCATTGCGTCGGGAGACCCCGTCACTTCGCACGACGATCCGACCGGCAACGCATCCGACCGCAAGCCCCGCATCCCTCAGCACCTCAAGGACCTCGCGCCCGAGGACCTCCCCGAGAGCCACCGCGACAACACGCTCAGTTCGATCGCCCAGTTCCGCCAGGCGGCCGTCAAGAAGGCCCAGGCCAAACACGACCTTGACCGCCAGATCGAGGAACGCCGCCAGGCTGCCATCGTCAACAGCGTGCGGCAGCAGCACCAAGTCGCACGGCCTGGACCTGCTGGGTCGCCCCCGCTCGGCCCGGGCACCGGCGCGTCGCCTTCGCCTGGAGCGCCCGCGACGCCGCAGGACCCGCAGAGCTTGAATCGCCCGGTCGCGTTCGTCGCGGGGACGAGCACGGGCGCCGCTGCGCCGCTCAAGCCGCTGTCGGAGCTGGACGACGCCAAGCGGGAGAGGGACCGGGCGGAGCGAGAGTACCGTCAGGCGGAGGCTGTCTTCCGCAACGTGCGTCGCTCTCACTGCTCGCTATCCTGTCTGGGCGACCACTGACGTTGTTCTCCCGGCTCCTCAGCGCGAGAGGCAGTTCGAGGCGCGCGAGCGGGCACGGATAGCCGGGTGGGAGAGGGAGCAGGCGCGCGAGCGTGCGTTGCTCGAGCAGGAGGAGCGCGACCGGGGCTACATGGCGGAGCGTCTCGCCACGTGGGATGACGAGCGCGAGGCGGAGCGCGGTCGTGAGGCATTCTACACGGACCGGTGCGTTTTTTTTCTCCCTCCTCGCGCCGGTCTTGCCTTTCCCTGCTCATCGAGAACCTTCCAATCTCTGCAGGGTACGCTGGCGTGCACAGCGCCGTCCGATACGCCTGCGGGAGCAGGAGGCGGACGAGCGCGACCGTGCGCTCGAGGCGCAGCAGCTCGCGGCGCTCAACGCCCAGTCCGAGTCCTTCCTCGCCCAGCACGCCGACCTGCTCGCGTCCTCGCTCCCGACCCCCGCACCAGGAGGAGGAGAACCCGACGCGAACGGGTCGTCGACCCCCGCGCCCGCGCCCGCGGCCGTCAAGCTCAACTTCAGCGCGGCGCCCAAACCTGCGGCGCAAGAGGCGCCCAAGGCCCGCCCGACGGCCGTCACGCTCGAGGACGAGGACGAGTCGACGCGCAAGAAGCGCGCGCTCATCCCGCTAGAGTACTCGGACGACGACGACGAGAGACCGAGGCTGTCGCGTGGTGAGGCCGAGCGCAAGGCGAGGGAGATCGAGGCGCGCGTGCCGAATGACAAGGAGGGACTGTGGGCGTGGAAGGTCAGGTGGAAGCGCCTCAATGACGTATGTTGCTTTCTTCCCTCTCCCCTCCGTCGAAACGCGACTGACCCGCAACGACCGACCCTCACAGGACATCCTCAACAAGAAGATTGCACCGTACGCCAACAAAGCCATCGTTGAGTACCTCGGTGACGAAGAAGCGGAGCTGCTCAACGCGGTGACCCAGTACCTGCGCGATCACAAGCCCCCGCAGGAACTCGTCGACGAGCTCGAACCCGTGCGTCCTCGTCCCTCTCACGCTCGAGCCGTTCTTTAGGCCATAACAGTTCCTGACTTCGCATGTCTGCTGTGGCGTCAAAGGTCCTCGATGAAGACGCGCTCAAGCTCGTCGTCAAAGTGTGGCGCCGCCTCGCCGTGGAGACCGAGTTCGCGCACGCCGGCATCGACCTCTAGCTCGCTCGTACATCCAGTGCGCCTTGTACTCCCTCCTCGCTTGACGGGTCTCGAGTGCGGCCGCGCAAAGACGTTGTGCAGCTCCTTGTCCGCGCCGCAAGTTCAAGCGAAACCATGTCGCGACGCTGGTGCGCCCTTCGCATTCCTCTGCCTCTCATCCGTCTGCAATGTGTCGCTCTCTCCTCGCGTCTCCGTGGTCACCCTCGTGCTGAGAGCTCGAGGTCGGAAGGGAACTGCACGGAGACAAGAGTTGCAAAGAGAGAGACAGGGAGCACTTCGGCACCCGCGAGGATCTGTACATTACAGCGTAGCGCGCAGCACTCAGTCCTTGTTCGGCGTGTCTGCGTCGCAGATGACGAGTCAGCTCGACCTCCCTACCCCGCCAGCGGCCGGCCCCACGCAGGGAAGAAACGAAGCGACGCACGCTCCGTGCCCCTCGACGCAGCCCATGTCTCGGGTCCCTTCCTGTTCGCGACCCTCTGCAGCGCGATCCGGCGCTTGTACCACGACCCGGCCGTCTCGCCCTTCGGGAGGGCCTGCATCGCCGGGTCCTTCTCGGCGTTGGCGCGGACGAGGTCCGACTTGTCCGAGAGGGGCGCGAGGGGCTGGTCGAAGCCTGGGCGGAGGAAGTAGACGAGGGACCAGCGCGGGTGCTTGTTCTGCGGCGCAGGCGGGGGGACAACACGGTGGATCTGCGGCAGGGACGAGGGTCAGCTCGACCGAGGCAGGACAGGCGAGGACGAGGGCAGCGACGCACGTTGGACTTGAAGATGTTGCCCGAGTAGACGGACAGCGTGTCGCCGACGTTGCACACGGCGTGACCGGGCAGCGGGCGGATGTGCTGCCACTTGCTCGTGCCGGGAGGGAGGACCTGAAGACCACCGCAGCCGCGTCCGTGGAGCATCGAGACTGCGCGCGCGAGAGAGGGTGTGCGAGGTCAATACTTGTATGCGTGCGTGGTACGATGAATAGGGTACTCACAAGACTGTCAAGCGAAAGACAGGCAGCGCAAGGGGCAAGGAGGAAGGCCAGGGTCAACTCGAGGGTCCCGCGAGAGCGACAGCGACTGAAGCAGGGAGCATTGGAGGTCACCAACGTACACCAAAGTCGGTGTGAGCTCTGTCAAATCAACCACGGGTCAGTGGCGCAGCCCTGTTTCCGCTTGAGGGCAGAGAGCGCGAGACGCACCCGATCGCTGCGGCAGGGTTGCCATCCTCGCCCTTGCCCTCAGGGAGGTAGCCCTTGTCCCCCTCAGCTGGCTTGAGAATGCAGCGTGACTCGGACCCAGAGATGTCGCCCTCCTTGTGCAGCGCAGCGAGCGTGCCTTTGGGAAGGCCGATGCGAGGCTCGAGGACGGCCATGAGCGTCTGCAGAACGTTGTCGGCTGTGAAGGGGCAGGAGATGACGTGTCAGTCGCGCGGATGTACGAGGGGTGGCGTTGAGACAGAGATTGACGCACACGTGCGAACGAAAGACGTGACGGTGTCCATGCGCTCGACGACGATGCGAGGGTAGGTGCGCTGCTTGACGTCCGGGTACGCCAGAGCGTCGTCCTTGGCCACGTTGATGAAGTGAACCGTGTCGAGGTTGCCCTGTCGCGCAAACGCGTCAGCCCTCGACATGAGGAAGCAAGGACGAGTTGGGGAACGCACCTTGGCGTCGACGTTGTTCAGGCCCGCCTTCTTATAACCCGCACTCATGCCGCTGTCGCCCTGCTCAAAGGGCATGAGCTCCTCGTCGGGGAGGTCAAAGGTGGCCTTGCCCATGTCGAACATGGGCTCGGTGAAGTCCTCGACGCCGTGGTTCTTGAGGTAAAAGAAGCCGAGGGCCGTGCACGCCTTGTACAGCTGGTCAATCTCTTGCTCGTCGCCACTCTTGACCTTGGCAAAGTCGACGACGAGCAGCGGGTGGCACTCGAGGTCCTCGGGGAAGTCGGTGCGAGGGTACGACGAAGACTGGGGCGCGACCATGGTGGCAGGTGAGGGCAGGTCGTGGATATTGAAGCTGTCCGTTTGGGTGAGTGCGAGTCTGCTGAGCAGAGCGTGTGTGGAGCGAGAAGAGAGCAAGCGAGAGAGAGAGAGGAGAAAGCGGAGGGCCACTTGAGCGCGCAGGATCGCCCGTGGGGAGAGAAGCGGGGGATTGTAAGCGGACGACAGCCGGAGGCACTTCCGTGCCGTTGCCAGTGCCAGCTCCTGGCAAGGGCTTGCCGACGAGGCGTGGACTCGGTTTGAGCCGGCCTCGCCCCTCTCGGCACGAAACCTCGGCCATTTCTCCGCAACCCTGCCCAAGGGGAAGGGGTCCGCCGCCCTCCCTTTCCGCGGCCGGCCGTGCGAGGCGCACAGACACAGGTGCACCCTGCAGCTCGGTCCCGTGGTTTCCCTTCTGCAGGCAGCGTCTGCGAGGGAGCGCTAGTGAGGAGGACTGGCTGCAGCTCGCTCGAGGCACCGAGACGGTGGGCGCAGTGTGAGCGAATGCGGTGCGAAGGAAAGCGCTCGTCGAGTTCAGCGCCTGCAGAGAGCTTGTGCGACTGGTCAGGACCTGCACGTCGACTGACGGCGTGCACGGATGAGGGCAGAGAGCAACCGAGAGACGTCGACGCCGCGGTCGCTGAGAGCAGCCGGACCTCGACCTCGTCACAGCTCGCTCGTCGCGTCTTGCTTGCCGTGAGCATGTCTCTGTACGGTGGCATCAGCTTCAAAGGCGCAGCAAAGCCAGCCGCAGACGCATCCGCTGCGCCCGCTGCTTCCGGTGCCCCTCCTGCGACCGCCCCGGCCGAGGGCACCCAGTCGCCGACTCCAGCAGGCGCAGATGACAAGCCGAAGCGTGCGCGATCCCCCAAGAGACTCCATGCCTCGCCCGTGCTGACCCGCTTGGCCCCTGCAGCCGCCGCTTGGTCTGCCGCCCTCCGGTTCGCCCCACCCCCTCGCAGGAAGCCCGCCGCGCCCTCGTCCCGCCCGCCGGTCGCAGCACTCCGCTCAGTCTTTGGAGCCGTCGACGACGACGCCCCCGCGGTCGCTCCCGCGAATGCCGCAGGTCCGCGCATCGCTGCGGTAGGCAAAGCGAGCCTGACCGCAGCGCCGGACAAGGCCCCGCCGCCTTCCAAGTGGAGCGCAGTGTCGAGGACCGCTGTCGAAATCAAGCCCTTTGCCAGCTCCAGCAACACGAGCGGCTCGTCGACTCCGGTGAGGACGGCCAGCCCGGCGGCTTCCGCCCGGACCACGACTCGCGTGCGCCGAGTCATCGCTGTCCCTCCAGCCATGACCCTCGAAGAGGACGTCGGCGACGTCAACGGCTTTGCGCAGACGGCGGCGGGCAAGAAGGCGGCGCAGATGGAACGCAAGCGCAATAAGAAGCGTGGCGGCAAGGCGAGGGACGACCCGGCGCTCGCCTTTGCCGATGTCCCTTACGACCCGGCGCGCCCTTGCGACTACGTACGTGTCACTGCACCGTCTCGCTGCGCATCGCGCTCTTTGCGCGCACACTGGCGCCGTCGTGCGCCGCCCGTCTCGATTTTGATGAGGCGAACGCGCCGCAGACTCTGCCTGTCATGCCCCGCCGCGACCGAGACCTGACCTCCAATCGTGACCCTCCTCTATCATCAGTCCGCCTACAAGACGCACGTCAAGCTCGCGCGCGAACAGCGTCGCCTCGAGCGCGAGGAGGAGGAGCGTCGCCGCCGCCGCGAAGGGTCCGCGTCGGGCTCGAGCTACTACTCCGAGGACGATGAGCGGAGCAAAGAGAACGAGCCAGGTGCGTTTGTTTCCATCTCGTTTGAAGCCAGCGACCGCTGACCCGCCCCGCGCTGCAGTAAACAAGAAGGCCCGCTTCTTCGCTCCACCCGCCTCGTACGACGAGGCGGGCCCCTCTGGCTTCCCGCCTCCTTCGTCGTACGGCCCCCCGTCTGCACCATCCCGCGACGAGACGGCCGACGAGGCCTACGCCCGCCGGGTCGCCATGTCGAACCCGGCGCCGCCCCGCCGCGAAGAGACGGGCGACGAGGCGTACCAGCGCAGGCTCGCGATGAGTCAGCGGACGGCTGAGAGCGGCGATGACGCCTATGCGAGGCGCGTCGCGCTCTCGAGGGGTGAGGCGCCCCCGGCGCCCGCTGCGAGGCCGCCCGCGTTCGTGTCCCAGTCGACACCTGCCGTCCCGCCAGCGCCCACTCCAGCGCCCGCCATCGGCCCTGTCCAGCCCACGATTGGTCCCGTCGAGCCTTCGATCGGGCCTGTCCAGCCCGCCATTGGGCCAGTACAGCCTCCTGGCTTCGGCGCCGGCGCCCCGATGCCGCCCCCGCCAGGCTTTGGCGCACTTCCTCCGCCGCCTCCCGGCTTTGTCCCACCGCCCGGCTTCGTTCCCCCTGTCTTCCCCTCTGCGACGAGCGGCAGCCCCTCACACGCCCCAGCGAGCGCCGCCTCCCCCGCACCATCCTTCGCCGCCGACCCAGCCTCTCAGCCCGCTTCCGCCTCGGGCGCAACCGCGGCTGGCGCGCCCTCGTCCGAAGCGCTCGACGCCGCACAGGCCAAGGCGCGCGAGATCGCTGCGCGACTGAGCAAGCTCGGCGGGGCGTTTGCCGCGCCGCCACCGCCGCAGCAGCCTGGCGCGGGGGCTGCTGCTGCTGCTCCGCCGGGCTTTGCGCCTGCTTCGACGGCTGCTGGAGCGGGCGGAGTCGGTCCTTCGCAACCGACTGGCCCTACTTCCGAGTGCGTCCCTCTCGCGTGTTGGTGAGGACGTGACCACCACGATGCTGACCATTTGGGTCCCCCCTCCGCTTTTCCAGACCCGACGGCCGCACATTCGCCGAGCGCATGATGACCAAGTTTGGTTGGGAAGAGGGCAAAGGTCTCGGTGCTGACGAGTCGGGCATGACCTCCGCCCTCTCGGTGCAGCGCGCCCCGTCCGCCCCGTCCAAGAAGGCTGTCAAGAAGGCCAAGGCCCTGGGCGAGGAGCCGCCTCCTGCGGGACCGAAGGGGATGGCAGGGAGGTCGGTCGTCGTCGATGCGACGAGGGAGCAGCGCTCGGCCGAACAGCGCGCCCAGATGGGCGGCGAGGCGAGCCGCGTCGTCCTCCTGACGAACCTGTGCGGGCGGGACGAGGTCGACGAGGACTTGCCCGGTGAGGTTGCCGAGGAGGCCAACCGGTTCGGCGTCGTCGAGCGGTGCTTTGTCTACCCTGTTCCGGGCGAGGCGAGGGATGACGAGGCGGTCCGCATCTTCCTCGTCATGAGCGGGTGCGTCTCCCGCTTCCTCACGCTCGCACTCTCTCGCATACATCCGCTGACCTCTCGTCATCGACGTGCAGACTCGCTGGAGGGTACAACGCCGTCAAGAATTTCGACGGGCGGTTCTTCGGAGGGCGGACCGTGCGAGCGAGGTGCGCTCTTCTCCCCCGCCGCCCCTCTCCCCGTGGCCTGCTGCTGACGAGACGCGAGTGCACAGGTTCTATGACGAGAAGGCCTTCAATGCAGGGCGGCACGACTTGTAGCCACGCGTGGACACACAAGCTCTCATCCGTCTTCTCCCTCCCCGCTGCGAGAGAGGGCACTGCAAGCGACGCATGAAGCGCTCTCGGCTCCGCTCACTGACCGACACTGCACATTCACGGCCATCAAGCCCTGCAAAGATGCTCCAGCAAAACACGCGCGCCTTTCCCTCAAGCCCGTCCAGCACAAGCTCCGCGGGGTCGTCTCCAGTCGAGGGGTCGTTGAGGAGCGAGAGGAGGTGCGCGGGGTGAACGTCGGGGACCGAGGCGAGGAAGCGGTCGAAGACTTTGCGGCGCACCGAGCCAACTGCTGGCACGAGACCTACCGACGAGGGCGATGTGGAACGAAGCGGGCGGAGCTGCAGGGTTTGCCAGCAAGTCACCCGCACGAACGCACTGCACCGACTGACCGTTGTCGCGCGCCGCACCTCCTCGTCGCCGTCGCGCTCGCGACGCCGCGGGACGGCTGCCGAACTGCTGGGCGGGGTCACGAGGCATGCTGAAGGCTGTCTGTACTGGTTTCGAGCCTCTCTGAGCAGCGAGGCGCGGGGCGATGTGAAGGAGGGAGAGAGGCGAGAGGGGGCTGAGCGCGTGCGGGAAGCGGTCAGTGCGTCAGGTCGCGCCCGCGCATCGAGGTCACGTGCGCCCGTTCATGCTGCACTCTTGAGCCTCTGCACTCTTGAGAGTACTGTGCGTAGCAAGCTGCCAAAATTACGTTGAGCTGGCCGCGCAGGTGCCCCTCTCGCAGCGACCCCGATCGTGCCGCTCCTCCTCGCGCCCGCACTCTCTCGCGCGCACACGCAGGTGTAGCAGGCACAGCGTGGTAGGTACTTACATCGGGCAAGCGGCGAGCAAGTCGCGAGGGTAGCGCTACAGACAGGGCACAAAGATCAAGCGAGGCTCAAAGCGGCGGCCAACCCCCCCCCCTCTCAACGCCCTCGCGGCGCGCGCTCAGTCGTCGCCGAGGCGGAACCCACGTCCCGTGAACGCCTCGACCGCGTCCTCCTCCTTGACGCCGTACGCGCGCCGACCGCCAAAGCGACGCCCGAACGCCCCGCCGTCGCGGCGGTGTTTGTTGAACGTCGCGGCCGCGCCCACAGGCCCCCACCCCTCGGCGTTGTGGTTGTCGCACTCGTCGAGCAGGGCCTGCTCGTCGTCGCCAGGGACGGGCGACTCGACGCGCACGCGCTTCTTGTTGCGCGGCTGCGACGAGCCCGAGCCTGAGCCCGAGCCGGACGCGGCGGGCGCCTTGGTACGCGCGCGGCGGTCTTCCCTGGACTCCTTCTTCTTCTTCTTGCGCGAGGCAGCGTCCTGCGCGTTGGGAGGGGGACGGGGGAGCAGGGTGCGGCGGGTCAGCGATGCGGCACGCGAGGTCAAAGCGAGAGAGGAGTCAAGGAGTCAAGGAGGAGGGAGGACGCACGTCGTCGTCCGGGACCAGGGCAGGCGCCGTGCGAGCGGCCTTGCGTTTGCAGCCACCGATGTCGACGTAGGTAGAGAGCCACGCCCTCTCCTTGACGAGGAGGACGCTCTTGGGGCCTGCGTCGCGCTTCTTGAGCGTGCCGTCGGCCTTGTGGATGTAGTCGCAGTCGCGCTTGCCGCCGAGGAGCTTGATGAGCTCGTCCGACTGGCTGCGGCGGTACAGCGCCATCCACGTCGGGGCGTAGAGGCGCTCGTGCCTCTCAAAGAGGGAGCGGATCTGCGCCTGGTGCACGTCGTCCCAGTCGCGGAGCAGCTGCTTGAGCCTGGGGGAGCGCACGCGAGGTCAGCTGGGGAGCCTCGAGAGAAGAGAAAGAAGAGAGAGACACGCACGCGGCCTTCTCGTAGCGGTCGCCGCCCGGCGGGTGCTCGGTGAGGCTGAGCCACCACTCCTCCTCCTCGAGCGCGTCGGCCTCGGAGTAGACGACCTCGTCCTTGCCCTCGTCACCGCTCGCGTCGTCGTCGCCGTCCTCGTCGTCGGTGTCGCTCGCGAGCTGGTCGACCTCGTCCTCCTCCTCGTCGCTCGGAGCAGCGCGCATTTTCCCCTGGGGAGCCGCCTTGGGCTTGACCTTGTCCTTGTCCTTGTCCCCTCCCTTGGCCACCTTGAGCTTGACCTGCTTGCCCTTGTCCTTGGGCGCAGAGGGCCCCGCCTTGCGCTTCTTGTCCTTGCCCTCGCGCTCGCGGCGCCCGTCGTCCTCGTCGCCCGATCCAGCTTCGTCGGCGCGCGGCGCACGGCCGTGCTTCCACCCGCCGCCGCGCAGCGGGTAGTTGGTGTTGAGCACGACCTCGACGCATCTGTTGGCGTCGCCGCCGCACTGCGCGTACGTCTTCTGGAGGAACGCAAGCTCGGCGTCGGGGACGGCCTCGAGGATGAGCTTGCGCGCGGCCTTGGCACGCTCCCTGGCAGCGGCGAGCTTGACGTCCCGCGCTTGTTGCTGCTCGCGGAGGGCAATGAGCTCAGCCGTCACGTCCGAGTCGTCGCCGGAGCTGAGCTCGAGGACCTCCGGGGTTGTCGCGGCGCGCTGCCTGGGCTTGGATTTGTTGGGCGAAGTGACGATGAGGGGCTTGAGTTCCTCCTCGTCCGACTCGGGGACGAGCTTGCGGAGGCTCGAGGAGGAGGCGTTCGAGGCGGGACGGGGACGCTGCGAGCGGTTGGGAGAGAGTGGCGTGTCAGAGATGCGAGCCGGACTTGTCAAGTACGATCAACTCCACCCGACCCCTGCCAGTGCGAGCCGGGAGCGCCGAGAAGCAGAGGGCGTCATTGAGGGCCGGACTCACCGCGCTGCCCGAGTCCGAGTCGGTGCTGGCAGAGCCAGGCATGGTATGGGAGGAGGTGGTGGTGTCCTTGTGTCTTCGACTGCGAGTGAGTGGGGGCGGGGGGAGACGAGTGAGGGGAAGGAGGGAGAGGGGGAGACCGGAAGGACGGACGCGGCGCACACTCCGCGAGCGTGTCCCGTGCGGGGAAACGGACCAGCGGGGACCGTGCACTGTCAAACACCTCCCCCACGGCCGCCTCCTGCTTGCTTGCGTGCACGGCGACAGCGTGCACGTGATTGCCGCTTGTCCACCGATGCGCGCTGACAACGCATCGCACCCTCGCACCCCGAGATGCCGAGCCCGCGCCCGCTTTGCACCTCGTCTCATCCTTGTGCTGAGCTCCGACGCAGCTGGACGCGGTCTCGAGGATACTCGACCACTAGTGAGTCCAGGAAGGGCGCTAACGATGTCGCTCGAAGCCACCTTGCGTGCCGACGTACACGCACGGATTCAGCGCGCCACGTGAGTGCCATGCGGGCGAGGCGAGGCAGCTTCATCCCTCGCCGCGCGGGCGCCTGCTCCTACCTGCCAGCGCGAAAGCTACGTGGCCCGACCCGGCAATCCTGCCCAGCTGCTGGCGCCAGCGTGCCAGGGTGGATCACAGGACGCGGCGCGACTGAGTGCTCAAGTGGACGATCCGGGTGCGGCCGAAGCACCGGCTCGGGTGCTGCAGGGGAGGGCAAGTGAGCTCAGGTGACGGAGGAGAGAGGAAGTGACGCACGGGAGGCCCAAGGACACGAAGTATCGAGAGCCGTCCCTCGGACTGTCGGCCGCACAGCAGAGGCGTCGCGGGGGCGTGGGGGCGGAAGACCGCGAGCAGGGAGCCCGCAGGGTGACCTTCATCCAGAGACATAGAGGCATCAGTTGGCGAGCCCAGGCAAAGCGAATGCGCGAGCCAGAGTCGAGCGACTCGGAGACGAAGCAGCGAGGTCAGCAGAACGGCGACGAGGGCAGCGAGCGCGATTGGAGCGAGCGAACTGGCCAGAGCAGTCGCTCGCGGTGGTCCAGACCTCCACCTGACTGAGTCTAGCCGACAGGCAGTGGGTGGCTTCTGCGCGACGAGGGCTGTCGTCAGCTCTTGCGAGGTTGTCGCCGCCGTTTCGCCTGTTACTCTCACTCCCGCTCAAGCCAAGCTTGCCCAGAGAGCAGCTTGCACCTGCACACACCCACACACTCGCCACTCCTCAACCATCGACTGCCATGGTACGCGCTCGCCCGCTCGACTCGTCCCCCGCCGGGCCGCATCATCTCCTCGCGGACAAGGAACTGACCCACGCCCTCACGACGCAGGACAAGCTCGTGCAGCGATTTGCCAAGAGCCCCTCGGGCGCATCCTCGTCCCGCCGCTACGCACAGGAGACGAGCCTCGAGGGGGACGAGTACGGGTACGCCCTCCCGCTCGGCAGGGGGATCGAACGCTGCCCCATGCCCAGCTTTGACATGCCCGCCACCGTCGACGTACGTCGTCAATCCCTCCCTACCGGCGTGTGATTGCCCCTCGACCCCTCCCCGCTGACCCGCGATGTGAGCGCCTCCTCCGCCTCCAGCCGCAAGCGTTCCTCCAGCTCCACACGGACGACATGTCGGACCCGTCGTGCCGCATCAAGATCAACCACGGCACGACGACCCTCGCCTTCAAGTTTCAGGGCGGCATCGTCGTCGCAGTAGACTCGCGCGCCACGGCCGGCAGCTACATCGGTGCGTTCCCTCTACAGTTCCCGGACCCCACCCGACTCCTTGCGAGAGCTGACCCCCGTTTGATGGACCGTCCTGCTGCCCTAACGTGCAGCGTCTGGCACGGTCAAGAAGGTGATCGAGATCAACCCTTACTTGCTGGGAACCATGGCCGGTGGTGCTGGTGCGCCCCCCCGCTCCTCTTCCGTCCCGTCTCTCTCTCTCGAGCTGACGACGCCTCCCGCTCTTTTCTCCTCCCCCTCACCCCTCCCTCAGCCGACTGCCAGTACTGGGAGACGTACCTCGGCATCCAGTGCCGCCTGCACGAGCTGCGCAACCACGAGCGCATCTCGGTCGCCGCGGCGAGCAAGTACCTGTCCAACCTCGTCTACTCGTACAAGGGCATGGGCCTCTCGATGGGGACTATGATCTGCGGGTGGGACAAGACGGTGAGGCGCTTTCCTCACCCAAGTCGCCCTTCCCGCCGAGGCGCGCGCCGAGCTGACGCGCGCACGCGTACTCCCCGCCCCGCCTCCGCAGGGCCCGCAACTGTTCTACGTCGACAGTGACGGCACTCGCCTCAAGGGCGACCTCTTCTCTGTCGGTTCGGGCTCGACGTTCGCCTACGGTGTCCTCGACGGGTCCGTACTCCCCTCCCCCTCTCCCTCTCGCTCCAAACCCTTCCCACGACCTGACACAAAGCCTGCCTCGCTACGCACGCACAGAGGTTACCACTACAACCTGTCGGACGAGGACGCGATCGAGCTCGGGCGGAGGTCGATCTACGCCGCAGGGCACAGGGACGCGTTCTCGGGAAACACCGTCAACCTTTACAGTGCGTCCTGCGCCGTGCTCCCTTGCTTGCTCCTTGCTGCTGCGCCCGAACCGTCTGGCCTCGTGCGCGGTCGAGGCTGCCATGTGATTGCAGCACCGCGATGCTGACACTCGGACTCGTCCCACAGTCGTCAAGGAAGACGGCTGGCGCTTCGTGGGTCCCCTTCTCCCCTCTCCGTCTCCCGCCTCTCGCTTATTGACCCCCCCCCCCTCCGCCAGATCGAAAACGTCGACATCAACACGCTGCACTACGACCGCGGGTACGCGGCCAAGCAGTACAAGACGGACGGGGCGGGCGTGCCCGGTCAGGGAGCACCGCCTGTCGCGCCGCAGCCGCAGCCGCCGGTCGCGGCGACGGCGTGAGGACGACGGCGCTTTGGTGCGGTCTTGAAGGCGGTCGCAATGCATGATTTGTACAGTGCGAGCGAGGGCGACACACAGGAAGTCTGGCGGCGTGCGGATGGCAAGCGACTCGAGAGGGCTCGGGTTGCAAGCGCACTGGAAGCATTGTGACCTGCCCCGTCTGGATCACCGCGGACCAGAGCCAGTGCCCATTCAGCTGCAACGTGGCGAGAGTCGCGAGCGAAGCTGGCTCCCGCGGCCGCCGCGGCGCGCGCGCGGATTCGCCTGAGGGGGAAAACGCTCGCTCGCTCATCTACCTGCTCCGCCGCCTCGAAGCCCGCAGCTCGCCCAACCCCACGGCCATGATCGTCAGTGGCTCTTCGCGCCTGTTGCGCTCTGCTGCGCGCCCCTCGTGCGCCGCGTGCGGGCCCTCGCTGCGCGTGCGTCGTCCCATCCTCTCCCACCTCACCTCACCTCCCAGGTTCCGCGCTGACCCCCTCACTCGTGTGCACAGCGCTCGGCCCACAAGCTCGTCGCCGTGCAACTCACGACCGACTCGCTCCCCTCGCTCGGGGCCCTCAACCAAGTCGTCGCCCTCTCTCCCGGCCTCGCGCGCAACCGCCTCGTCCCCGCCGGGCTCGCGATCTATGTCGGGCGGGACGGCGAGGGGGTCAGTGTGAGGCGGGACATGGAGAGGAGGGGGAGGGAGCTCGCGCGGGGGGAGGAGGGGCGGAGGCGGGCGAGGGACGAGAGGGCGAGGGGGGTGCTCGAGGCCATGAGTGGGGCCGTGGTGCGTTTCGCTTTCTCTCCCTCCTTGTCCCCCTCTCTCTGTCCCAGCTCGAGAGCGCCAACACAAACACCCCGCCGCCGCAGCAGGACGACCCTCTCGCGCCCGCGCGCGCCTCGGAGCGCGCCCTCCTCTCGTCGCTCACCACCCTCGCCGCGCCGTCCTCCCCCCTCGTCTTCACCCGCCTCACCACCTCCCCGACCTCGTCCGACCTCTTCGGCTCCGTCTCGACCGCCGACGTCGTCTCCGCGCTGCGCGACCGCGGCGTCGTCGCCGCTGCCAACGCCGGCGACGCGGCGTCGGGATCGGGATCGCCAATCCAGGGCGCGTTCCGCGAGGGACAGGACGGCGTCCTCAATGGGAGGGTCAAGCGCGTCGGAGAGTTTGTGTTCGAGGTCGAGCTCAAGACGCTTGGGGACAAGGTGCCCGTCGTGGTGCAGGTTGCGCGCGAGGACAACAAGGCGGGGAGTGCGTAGACGGGAGGGGGGTCGTGCTCGATGAGTGTGCAAGAGCAGTCTCGGTTCTACCTACAAGAGTAACGTCGAGAGGAATGCAGTCCCTCAGTGTCTGTCTGGCCAAAAGGCGCTGCAAGGACGGAGACTCTCGAGCTCGCTCGACCCATCCCTCCCTCCCTTCTCTCCACCGACACGTCAGACCGCCCCCGCCTCGACGTGCGGGCCCTCGTCCGACACGACCCACTCGAGGAACGAGGGGAAGTCCTCGGAGATCTTTGACGGCATGGCGCGCTCGGTGATGAAGCGCGGGAGGGACCCGCCTGCCGAGGACGAGACGGCCATGCTGCGTGCTCTCGCGGTTTCGGGCGTCAGCGGGGGTTTGCGCAGACGCAAGACGAGGACGGAGGGACTGACGTCCAGCGGATCGACCCGTCGTCCTCTTCTCTGACCTCCTCGACGCTGACGTACCGCCCGCGGACCGACCCCTTGACGTCGTCTGCGTCGGGGTGCGAGACGGGGATGGACACGACGAGGAAGGAGCGGAGGGGACGCGCGGAGCCGGAGGAGGAGGAGGGAGAGGGAGAGGGGCGAGGGGGGAGAGAGAGGGTGAGGAGGGCAAAGACAAAGTCGCGGCCCGAGGCAGGGAACGGACTCGTGTCTGCTCGGGCGGGGGAGAGAGGGTCAGCTGGGGATGAGAGACGGTGCGGCCAAGGAGGGTGAGCGGACACTTTGTCTGCCAGACTGTGAGGGGAGAGGGAGAAGGTCAGGGCTCGACGAGGGGCAGAGAGAGGTCAGAGCGTGGGGCGCACCTTCGAGTTGGCCCTCGTGGATGACGGCGAGCCTCTTCGCTTCGTAGCAGCTGTCGATGTAGCGTGCCTCGTTCTCCGAGTGGTTGTGGAGCAACCCTGCCTCAAAGTGGGCGAACGAGGGCCGGCCGCGGTGCGTCGACGTGCGGGCGTGCCACCTCAGCCCGTCGCAGTTTCCCGTGCCCGATGGTGGGTGGTCGGGGGACTGGGTCGAGTAGGTCTCGGTGGGGCAGCCTTTGGATGCGTGGTACACGCGGCGTCGGGTCCAGGGCGGGGAGGTGGGGGAGCCTTGTGGAGGGCGGAGAGAGGCGACGAGGGCGAGGGCGGCTTGGGTGACTCGGTCGCGGTAGTGAGAGTAATCGGGAGATGCCGGAGAGGGCAACGACGCTGCATCGACCGGGGTCAGGGTCAGGAGGGACATGGCTGTCGTCGTCCAACCGGCCCTCTCTCGCTCCTTCGTCTTCACTGTGTCCTCGACCCCCGGGATGCTCATCTGCCTCGTAGGGCCCCCGCAGGCGGGCAAGGACTCGCTCGCCCGCTTCCTCACGACCCACCACGGCTTCACCCGCGTCCACCTCTCTCCCTCCTCGTCCTCGTCCGCCGAGTCTCTGTCCTTCTCGTCGAGCAGCGACTTTCTCGACCACGCAACCCGCACCTGGAGAATCGACTACGTCACGACAGACCTCGCCTCGAAACAAAAACTCCAAGAGTTTGCCAAACGCCCCTTTGTCGCCATCGTCGCCGTCGACGCTCCCCTCGGAGTCCGCTTCAACCGCGCCGTCAGACGGCGAGTCACGGGCTCTAGATCTCTCGTGTGTGTTGTGTGCCCCTTGATCGCACGCTGACATCCTCTAACACGCACCCGCAGCGCCGAGCAACAAGGCCGCACGCCGCCTTCACTCGACCAGTTTGTCCAACAGGACGACCTCCTCTACCACGGCTCGCTCCCGCTCCTGTCGTCCCTCGAAAATGACGACGACCTGCGCATCGGTTCCCTCTCCCTCACCACCACCGCCGACGACTCGGCCTCCCCCTCGACGCCGACCAAGCCCCCGCAGCGCCTCTCCCCCCTCCCGTCCCAAGGCCCCCCATCTCCGACCCCGTCTCCCTCGCGCCTGACGCCCAACCCCTCCCCCGAGCTGCCCCGCTCCACCACCACCGCCCCCACCGCGCCCGCCTCTCTCCCCGCATCCGCACCCGGCGCACTCCCCGCCCCACCACCCCCCGACTCGACCCTCTCGTCCATCCTCCCCCTCGCGTCCCTGACCCTCCCCAACCCGCACGCCTCTCTCAGCCCTTTCCTCTCCTCCTTCTCCCTCGCCCACCTGCGCGAGGCGCTCCGCCCCTCGTGGGACACGTACTTCATGCTCCTCGCGTCGCTCGCGTCGCTGCGCTCCAACTGCATGAAGCGCCGCGTCGGCGCCGTCCTCGTGCGCGACCGGAGGGTCGTCAGCACGGGGTACAACGGGACCCCGCGGGGCGTCAGGAACTGTGGCGAGGGCGGGTGCGCGAGGTGCAACTCGCATGGCGACGGCCTCGGAGGCGGAGGCGGAGGTGGAGCGGTCGACTCGTCGTCGTCGTCGCTGCGGCGGGGAGGCGGGGACGGCAAGGCGGCGGCGGCGGGTGCGCACGCGGGGATGAGCCGCGTCGGAGAGGCGCTCGACGAGTGCTTGTGCCTCCATGCCGAGGAGAACGCGCTCCTCGAGGCGGGGAGGGAGCGCGTCAGCGGCGGCGGGACAGAGGGCGCCGTCCTCTACTGCAACACGTGCGTCTTCGCGTCCATCCTTCCCCCTCTCTCTCTTTCTGGCGGGGACGATTGGCAACTGACCCCCTCCCGCTCCGCACCTCACCCCACCCCGCCGCACCGCACCGCACGGCACTCAGCTGCCCCTGCCTGCGCTGCACCGTCAAGATCGTCCAGTGCGGCGTCAAAGAGGTCATCTACTCGCTGTCGTACTCGATGGACGCCGCGTCGCGCCGCGTCATGGAGGAGGCCGGCGTCGTCCTCCGCCAGATGCCCCAGCCGCCCTTTCCGCGGTGAGGCGCGCGCTGCTCAGCTTGGCTCAAGGGTTTCAAGGGGGGCACTGCAACTTGCACTCGCACTTGCATCGCATCGCATCCCATCGCATCGCATGCAGCGTGCTGTGTCTCGTCACGTCAGGAAAGCGTCGCCCAGGGCATTGCCCCCGCATCCTCGCTACGAGGCTCACAGCGCCGCCGCCTCGATCGCCTCGTCATACACCCTCCGGAGCGCCTCCTCGTCCCGACACAGCTCGACGAGCCGCTCGACCGGGCCCTTGGCATCGAGGTCCGGGCGGTGGTTCGTGCAGACCCTGTTGGGCACGAACGCGATCGCCGGGCCCTCTTGCCCGCCCTCGCCCGCGCGCGCTCCGGGACAGTCAGCGGCGGGGAGCACGACCGCGAGGACGGTGCCGCCGCGGTGGATGAACTGCGAGTGCGGCGTCGGCGCGCGGCGGTACGAGTACTGGGCCGAGAGGTGAGCGGGGAAGGTCGTGTCGGCGCCGAGGTCGAGGAAGAAGTCGAGGTGGCGGAGGAGGGACGAGAGGGCGTCGCTGTTAGGTGGGGGGGAGGAAGGGGGTGGGGGCACCGGGAGAGGTCAGCACAAAGGCCAGGGAAGAGAACGAAAGGGGAGCGGACGCACAGCTTGGTGAGCGTCCGGGAGCCACGCGTGTCGGAGCGGCCGTCGCCTTCAACTCTCTCTCCCGCCTCCTCGTCGGCCCCTTCCCTCGTCGACGCCCCCGACTCGTGCCCGTGCTCGTGCGCGTGCGCGTGCGCATGCTCCGCCGGCCACACACACGGCCTGACGACCTGCGGCCTCTGAAACGGGTTGTGCCGCTCGAGCACGCTCCGCATGCTCACCTCGACCAGGTTGAGCCCGTACCGCGCACACTGCCTCGTCCAGCTCTGCACCGCGCCCTCGACGATCCGCCCCGACGCCGTCAGCCACGCGAGCTCGACGTGGTACGCCGCGCGGACGTTGTGCGACGCGTCGAGGTGGCACAGGACGCGCTCGGCGCGGTCGGAACGGCGAGAGGGGTCGAGGTCGAGCACGACGGCGTGCGTCATCGAGACGTGGACGCGCGGCTGCTGCTGCTGTTGCGGCGGCGGCTTGGTGCTGCCGCTGCTACCCTCTGCGGCGAAGGGAGGCGACGACGCAGGGACGGACGACGCGCTCGAAGCCGGCGGGGCCGCACCCGCGCCCGCGCCCGCCCCCGAGGTCGAGGCCGAGGCGTCACCGCGACTCAGCGCAGCAATCACCGCCTCCTTGCTCGGCGTCGCCCCCGCCGCGGGCGGCAGCTCGAGCTCCGCGGCCGCCCCGCCGCCGAGCAAGGGCGTCGACGGCACCGACGCGTCGTCGCCCGCCCCCGCCCCCGCGCCCTTGTTGACCCCGTGAGCGCGGCTCTGCATGCGCGACAGCCAGTTGCGCGGCTGCTGCTGCGAGGCAGCGCCAGCGCCCGTCGTGGCTGATGTGGGCGGCGAGGCGGGCGCGGGCGCCGAGTCGGCGTCGAGGCGCTGCTGCGCCATCGAGGCGGCCCAGCCTGGCGCGTCGAGGGTGGTCCTGCGGGACGGGGAGGGAGTCAGTGACTGACAAGGCTGTAGCAAGCGGCAAGGCGAGCTGCGACTCACTGCGTGATCGAGAGGGGCTCCTTGTCGACGCCCGCAGGCGCCCAGCGCGCGTTCTCGATGAGCTCGAGCAAGACGTAGAAGCCCTGCGACTGGATCATCGCATCCGACACCTCGCCGTCGCTGTTGTTGCTGTGTGCTTGCAGCGCCTTGTTGGCCCC
Source organism: Rhodotorula diobovata (assembly GCA_006352295.1). Lineage (NCBI taxonomy): Eukaryota > Fungi > Basidiomycota > Microbotryomycetes > Sporidiobolales > Sporidiobolaceae > Rhodotorula > Rhodotorula diobovata. The sequence continues at coordinate 66,573 of SOZI01000044.1, read as the reverse complement.
GATGATGTAGTCTCGGTCGGGGATCCGGCTCATGGGCAGGAGGACTAGCCTCGTGCGGCGGTACCGCACGGACTGAACCGCGTCGGGCTTCTCGGCCCCGGCGACGAGGCGGTCCGCGTACTGCCAATCGTGCCGCGGATCCATCATGACCGGGTAAGGGAGCGACAGCCGCGTCGGCTCGTAGTTGTCGCTCCCGCGATTCCAGATCAACGGCGCGTAAGCGTAGTCCGTCTTGGCCCACGTGCGGCGACGGCGCAAGATCTTGACACAGACGGTCTGCGTGCGGCGGTCGTACCAGATGCGGTGGATCTGGTTCGACAGCGAGAGGTAGACGGCCGTGACCTCGCCGTCCTGGATGTCGCGCAGGACGTCGGGCAACGTTTTGCTCGTCGCGATGTTGATGGCGTCGAGCGCACCCGTCGCGTTGGCTGGCGTGCAGATCTGGAAGCCCTGGGCGAGGCGCTGGCAGATAAGCTCGGTGACGAGCGTCAAGATGTGCGACCGCTTCGGGTGGTCGGTGCGCAGGAGGAACGAAGACGTGACCGAGCTCGTCGGGACCGTGTAGCGGAAGTCGGAGTACTGGCTCTTGAGGACCTCGGCAGAGGGGAGGTAGTCGGTCGTCAAGGGCAGGATCGCGCCGCGGGTGATGGACCTGGCAGGAAGCACGAGGGTCAGCTTGTCGAGCTGGCGCTAGGCAAGGGGTGCCAAAGAGTGGCGGACTCACCTCCACTTGACACCGAGTCGCAAGCTCCTCCCCTCGACGACGAGGATGCCCGCCCAGCGCCTCGCCTGGTCCGCGAGCCCGACGCTCCGCTTGCCCGGCTTCGAAGGGTTAAACCGCGACGCGACCGACACCTTGCCGCCGCTGATCCCAAACGCCTTGCGCATCGCCGCACCGGGTTCATACGCCTTGAGCGACGACGACATGCGCCCGGGCTCGCGCGCGCTGCCGCTGCCGCTCCCGCCGTCGCCGTCCCTGCCTGCTGCGCCCCCTTTGGCGCCCCGTCGGCTCTTGTCCGCCCCTCCCGCGGTCGAGCCGTTCGGCCCAAGCTTCGACCCGATCAAGATGGGCTGGGTCTTGCCGTCGCTCGTGCTTCGGCGCGCCGCCTCTGCCCTCGACCTCGAGCGCGACGACGGGCGCATGCTCGCGCTCGAGTGAGCCAGCACGGGCGAGTCGACGCTCCCTTCGTCCTCGACGCTGTCGGGCTTCTTGGTCGAGTTGTCTTCGGGCCGGAGGTTGGCCTGCACGTCGACGCGCGCAACGGCGACCTGCGCCACGGGGGACGACGTTTTTGCCGGGTTGGACCCGCGCCCGCCGAGGAAGCTCAGCCAGCCGCCTTTAGCGGGCGAGGGCGCCGCACTTGGGGCCGTCGTGTGCGACCCGCTGCCAGACGAGACGGCCGCAGGGGCTGGCCCGCCCGTCAAGCGCGCGATGAGCGCCGGGGTCGACGCCTTGCGCATGGCGAGCGACCCGCCGGCCGTCGTCGAGTTCGAGCTGGACCCCTCGCCTCCGCGGACGCCGAGCCCAGAGGCGAGTGTGCGGATCGAGCCGGTGATGGACGGCGCTCGCGCGCGCGGGACAGGCGTCTTGGACCGCCCGACTGACTCGTCGGCGCCGAGTTTGCGATTGGGCGTCTCGCGGCCGGAACGACGTCCCCGGTCGTCGTCCGAGTCGGCTGCGATCGAGCCCAGACGGGCGGACGACGACGTGGTGGAGACGGACCCGCCCCGTTGACGAGCGCTCGCCAGCGAGCCCCGCCTCGAGTGCCCCGATCCGACGCTGGTCGGCGCCGCTCCGGGCACGCCCATGCCCAGCGTCGCCACCACCGAGCTCTTGCGCCGCACCTCCGTCGGCGCCTCGACCTCGCCAGTCTCCTGCTCCTCCGCCTCTTCGTCCTCCTCGTCCAGGCTGTCCACCTCGTCCCTCTTCCTCCTCGCCAGCCTCGCCCTCTCGCCCTCCTCCTCACTCTCCGGCACACTCCCCGCCCACCCGCCCTCCCCCGCACTCGCCCCACTGTCCCCACTCGTCCCACTAGTCGTCGCGCCGCTCTCGCGCTCGTCGGCCCACCATCCCGCGCCGATCGCGCCCGCCCCCGCGGCAGCGAGCTCGGCGGGGTCCCGCGCCCCGAGCGCGAGGGCGTCGTACCGCTCGCGGCGGAGCTGGCGCCTCTCGAGCTCGTCGAGGTACCCTTCGCCGTCCTTGCCTCCTGCGTCGGACGCGGCGCTGTCCGCTGACTGCCCCGTGCCGACTGCGGCGCCTGCGCTGGCCCCAGCGCCGCCGTCGAGGCGGAGGAGCGGGAGCGCGATGGGGACGCGCTCGGTCACGCCCTGGCTCATGAGCTCGTAGCACCGCGCGCGGGGCATGAAGCGGTCGACGCGGTGCGGCTTGTCGATCTGGGTGCCGAAGAAGTGCGGGAAGACAAACATGGGCTCGTGGTAGTAGAGCGACGTCTCGAGGAGGCCGCCAGCCGCTCCTGCTGCTGCTGCAGCGGTGGGCGGTGCGCCGCGAGTCGAGGCAGCAGGAGCTGTCGCGGCGAGGGGGATGGCGGCAGAGGAGATGGACGACGGGGTGGCGGGGAAGCCGCCTGCGCTGGCGCCGCGCGCATGCTGCTGCTGCTGCTGAGCCGCATGCGACGTCGAGCGCGGCGGCGGCGGGTCAAAGTACAGCGGGTCGCGCTGGTCGTCGGGCACCTGGATCGGTGCAATCCGCGACGAAGCCGCCGCCGCAGCCGCTGCCGAGTCGGACCGCGTGTCTGCCATGGTTGGCGCGCGCGGGTCGCGCAGCGGCGGCGACGCCGGGAACGACGAGTGCTGCTGGCGCAGGGACGAGGGGCGGAACGCGCCTGACGCGGCAGAGTGCGGGAAGCGGTGGTGCGTGCCGATGGGGGACCGCGCCGAGGACGAGTAGAGCGACATGCCGAGCGGGTTGGTCGTCCCCGTCGTTGCGACCGACTCGCCCGCCCGGACGGCCGCGAGCGCGACACTCGAGTCGTTGACGGCGATGGCGAGCTCTGCCGCGCTCGGGTCCGGCGAGCGGAACTGGAAGAGCGGGATCGTGTGCAGGGGCATCTTGCTCAGGCTGACGAGGTCGAGGCCGCACCCGTGGAAGAGCATGCGCTCAGTCGTCAGCCGCAGGAGGCTCTTCTCGACCTGGTAGAACGTGGTGCCCGCCGTCAGGACGCAGATCTCCTGCCCCGTGCGCTGCAGGTCCCGGTCGATCCAGTGCTCCTCGAACGAGTTGAGCGCGAGGTTGGTCGCTTCGAGGACGGGCGACTCGTGTGCGTGGGCGAGGCGGCCCGAGAGACGTTCAGAGCCGTCGGGGCGGGTGCGCAGGAGGACGGTCGACTGCCAGCGGCGCAGGTCGAGCGCGACCTGGTGGATGATCGAGACTGGCGGCGAAGGCGTCACGTCGACGACGACCTGGTGACATTGAGCAGTGTACGCGACGAGATTGTCAGCGTCTGGACATCACCGCCGAGAGCGAGGAGGCGACAAGGCCAAGGAACTCACCTTGTAAAAGTCGCGGTAGAGGGTGCCGTCCTCGAGGCGTTGCAGCGGTGCGCGATCTTCCTCGGCGTCCTGCTCGTCGTCGTAGATGACGCGGCCGTACAGTATGACGCTGACGACGTGGCTCGTCGGAATGCCCTTGCTGCGCTTGTCCTCGGCCTCGGTGGCCATCTTGCCCGAGTAGTGCGACCACAACTCGTGCAGGAAGAGCTCGCACTTTTCGAGGAGCAAGCTGCCGTCCTCTTCAAACTGCCACAGCTCTTGCGACACCTCGACAAAGATGTAGGCGCGCGCAGACTCGGAGCGGAAGACAAACTTTGTGTCGTCGGTGATGTAGGCCGCCTCGAGGCGCGAGTTCGTGGCGTGCGACGATGACGACGACGACGACGACGAGCCACGCTTGGACGGCCCAGACGAGGTGGCCGACCACATGTCGCCGACGCGGAGGCGGGCGCCCGAGCCAGGGAGGGAGACGCGCTGGCCGACATGGAGGACCTTGTCGGTGAGGGCGAGCGACAGGGCAAAGCTGTCCGGACGCGACAGGTACAGGTTGTTGAAGTAGAGCTCGACGTGCGAGGCACACAGCCTGGCAGGAGGCGGCGAGGGGATCTGTTCAGGCGAGGAAGGGGGTGAGTGGGGTGAAGTGAAGGGGGAGGAACAGGGGCGAGGACGGGCGACGCACGAGAGACAGTTCGACCTCGATGCGGTTCTTGACCCAACTGAAGCTCTGTGCGACGACGGGGCTGACCGTGACCTGAGCCTTGCCTCTGCGCCGAGCGGCCGCGAGCCCGACCGGTCCGTCGCCTGGGCCCGCAGCCCCTGCACCGGCGAGCTCGTCGGCGTCCGGGGTCTTGTCGACCTTGAAAAGGAGAGGCCTGTCCTTGGCTTTGCCCTTGTTGCCTGGGCGCAGGACGGGGCGGATGGCGATGAGGTCGCCCGCGACGGCGTCTGGGGGGAAGGACGAAGGGTGGACCGCGACGTCGGTGGTGGCAGCCGTGTCGATGTGCAGCTCGACGGGCGGCATCCTCCTTGGTCGATGTCGGTGAGTTCAGTCAGGCGAGTGAGGACTCGGGGCAAGAGCAGCAGGTTGAGGGAAGAGGGCCGGCCGGGAGGTGGTGCACCGCCCCTCGCTCTTCTCGCTCGCGTCCAAGTGAGCCGGAAGTGGCTCAGGCGACCCTGTGAGCTACTCTTGACAGAGATGCAATGCAGACCTGCACGCCTGGTGAGGGTTGCGTGCCCGAAAGTCTCATCGCCGCCCCCCCCCGGTTCGTTGGCCTCGAACCACAGCCCTCGCCTCCTCACTCGCTCCCCTCCCCTCGACTCACTGTCTGCCTGCCCGTTAAAGAGATGAGCCGTGACCGTCTCCGCGAAGCACGCGTGCGTCCCTCGCCTCGCCTCGGCTCCCTGTCGTGCACGCGGCCGGGGTCACACACACGCGCCTCGCCCCCCCCCCCCCTTCCCCCAGACGCTGACCCCCGTCCTCTCCTGTGTGACGCGCCGAGCAGCAACAGCAGGGCTACGGCAACAACCCGGCGTACGGCCAGCCCCAGGGCGCCTTCAACAACAACGGAGGAGGAGGCTACCAGCCGCAGCAGGCCTACGGGTAAGGCGGCACCGCCTCGTCTCGCCTCCCCATGGCGCGCAGTTTGCTGATCGAGCGTGTCCACATGCACTCTGTCGGGCAACAGCGGATACAGCGTGCCCCAGCAGCAGCAGCAGTACGCTCCTCCGCCGCAACAACAGTACTCTGCACCCCCGCCCGCTCAGCAGCAGCAGCAGCAGCACTACGCCCCTCCGCCCGTCGGCGCAGCCGGGCATGGCAATTCGTACGCCATGCAGCCCATGAATGGCGCCGGCCAGGGCAGCTTGATCGGCCCCGACCTTGGACCCTTCTTCGCAGAGGTGCGTGCGCCCCGTCCGACCTCGGCGTTCGTCTGCGAGCTCAATGGCTGACCTCTGGCTTTCAATCAACACTCTAGGTCGAGTCGATCCAGGACGAGATCAAGCAGCTGCAGTACAACATCAACCACGTGTCGGAGCTCCACTCTCGCCGCCTCGCGTCGACCGACGACCAGACCCAGTCTGCGACGGCGGCACAGCTCACCCAGCTCACGAACCAGACGACGGGGCTCACCAACTCGATCCGCAACCGCATCACCAAGCTCAACGACATCAACAAGAAGTCGCCCCAGGGCGACCCCAACTTCCCCACGCGCAAGCTCCAGATTGGCAACCTCCAGAACGGCTTCAAGCGCGCGCTCGAGGAGTACAACCTCGTCGAGAAGCGCAGCCGCGAAAAGTACCGCGACCGCATGGCCCGCCAGATCAAGATTGGTCCGTCGTTGCTCGAGCGAGCGAGAGAGAGGGGAGAGCTGGCGAGCTAACACGCCCTCTGGCCCGCCCGCTCGCAGTCAAGCCCGACGCGACGGACGACGAGATCAAGGCGGCATGGGAGGACTCGCAGGGTGGCGCACAGATCTTCTCGCAGGCGGTGCGCCATCCGCTCGCTTCCCTCCTCCGCGTTGCATCCTCACCGTCCTGACTCGTCTGCCACGCACCGACAGCTCATGACCTCGCGGACTTCGGGCGCGCGCGCGGCGTTCGCCGAGGTGCAGTCGCGCAACCAGGACCTGCGCAAGATCGAGGAGACCATCACCGAGCTCGCGCAGATGATGCAGGACGTGCGTTCTGGCGTCCTCGCTCTTCTCTCCGCCCGCGCGCTCGCCAGCTCACACGCACTCTCTCTCTCTCTCTCTCTCCGCAACGCAACGCAACAGATGGCGACGCTCGTGCTCGAGCAGGACGAGTCGGTGCGCATGATCGAGACGCAGGCCGTCCAGGTCAACACGGACGTCGAGCAGGGGCTTGACCAGACCAAGAAGGCCGTCAAGTCGGCTCGTGCGGCGCGTCGCAAGCGGTGGATCTGCTTCTTCATCTTGCTCTGGTGCGTCTCACTCGCCCCTTTTCCTTTCCTGTTGTCGAGGCTGCGTTTGCTGACCCGTGCGCCTTTCTTCACGCGCGAACGTGCAGCATCATCATCGGTGCGCACTCAGCCCGTGCTCGCCCTTGCCAGAAGCACGCTCTGACGCCCAAGGCTTGCACGCAGTCGTCGTCGTTGTTGTTGTTGTCGAAGTGCTCAAGAACCAGGCGAGTCCCAACCTCCCCTCCCCGTTCCCTCCCCTCACTCGTGCGACGCGGGAGGAGCACTCCTTCGTTCACGCCGCTGTGCTGACCCCTCTCCTGCTGCGCTGCGAACGCCGTCACTGACCATCAGGGCAAACTCTAAATCCACCATCGCGCCGTGCAGAACAAGGGCAACAACAACAACGCCGCTCCGGCCGCGCGCCTCCGCCTCGCCTAGACGGCTCGCTCGTCCGCTTGGTCGGCTCCGCTCGGCTCCTCCTCGCCCTCGCAACTCTTGCGCGCTTTCTGTCCCTCGTTCAACCCCCCTCCCCTCTATACCCAACAGACGCCTCCTGGTTCCCCGACCCCTCCCTACGCTCGTTTGCTCCCCCCCGGCGCTCTCTGCGTCTCGGTCTCCTCCCCCTCGCCTCCCTATAGTGCTCACCCGCTTGTAATTCAATGCTGCCACCTACTAGAGCTCTCAAGATCGCACGTCACTGTCCTTGTCAGCGAGCCACGCCAAGCGACTTGAGGCTCCCCCGGATCCGGACGCGACATGTGCGACAGGCTCTCGCGAGCGCGCGCGTCCGGTTCCCAACCTCTCCCTCTCCCCTCTCGCGCGCTTCCACGGTCACTACCCCAAGGAGGATGCACGCCCTGCGATTGCTCAGCGCGTGTGCCGCGCTCTTGTTCGCCTCAGTCGCCTGGGCGGCCTCGGGTGCCGCCGAGTCCGTCGACCTCTCTGTCCGAGTCGCGTCTCCCTCGTCGTTTGACATCGTCACGCGCTACCTGTGCGTAGCTCTCGCCTCCCTGTGGCCCTCCTTGACCACGCTGACGCGTCATTCCACGCTCCGCGCGCGCGCTACCCGCGAGGCCTGCAGCGAGGCCGTCCACCGTCAGCGACCCGACGCCTTCTACCCATTCCTTCACTCTCTCACGCAGTACCACCTCCGACCCAAGCGTGCAGTCTTCTCCAACCCTGCGTTTGCGCCCCCGCCCTCGGGCCTCGACGGCAAGCCCATCAAGACCAAGTACAGCGACCACAACCCCGTCTTTACTCGCCTCGCGCTCGCCAACGAGTCGCTCGTCGCGCTCGAATCGACCATTGCCCGCCTCGACCAGTGGAAGAAGCGCGTCCGTGGGCGGTACGGCGACATGCACCTCGGGCTCGCCGCCCAGGAGGACTACCCCGTCCTCGAGGCCATGCGCGACGTGTGGACGCGCCGCGAGGCCGAGGTCGAGCAGCCCAAGACGCTCAAGGGCGAGTGCCAGAGCTGGGCTGACGTCGGTGGGTACCGGGCGTGCTCGATGAACGAGTTCTGGGGCCACTTGGGCCACAAGCAGGGGATCGAGCGTGGCCCGCTCAAGGTCCAAGGGTGCGTTCCTTTCTCGCTTGCTCTGTTCGACGCGCGTGCGAGATCTTGACCACTGTCTCATCTCACGCAGCGATGTGCCCCAGACGTACGAGTTCGACCACTTCCTCCCCGCCGAGCGCGACGAGTCGCTCCCGCTCGTCGTCCTCTACGCGGCCCCGTCCGACGAACAGTTCGTGCCGCTCTTCGAGGGCCTGTACGCCCTCGCTGCGCGTGCCAAGCCACGCTTGCAGCTCGCCGTGCGCTGGAAGCCGGACACGGGCGCCGAGCGGGTCCAGGGCTACGTGCCGGACTTTGCCGTCGAGGCAGTCATCAAAGACGGCTCCGAGACTGTCGAGGTCGAGGACGTCGCCGGTGCGTGCTCTGTCTGACTCGCACGTCGCTCGTGTCCCACTCGCTGACATCTCCTAATTGGAGCAGGCTTCACGGCCCGCGCCATCTCGTTCATCCGCAGTGCCAAGGACCAGTTTGCGGCCCTCAACGACGTCGCGTCGACGCTCCCGCTCGTCGCCAAGGACATCCTCGCCACCAAGCCCCGCGGCAGCCTCGCCAAGACGTCGTCCCTCGCCGAGCGCATCACCTTCAACGGCATCCCCATCTCGCCCGCCGACATGACGCAAGCCGACGTCCTCGCGCTCATGAGGTCGGAGCGCAAGATCATGCAGGACCTCCAGTCGGTCGTCTCGACCATCATGAACGAAGAGGTCGCCCGTGACATCATCCTCGCGGCCAACCTGACGCTCGAGCAGCCGCGCAAGTCGGCCAACAGCCTCGCCATCCCGACCGTCGACAGGCCGCTGCGGTTCGTCAACCTCGCCGAGGCCGTCAAGGGCCTCCCGACGCGATTCATCCGCGCTTCGTACATCGAGGGCGTCGGCGAGGAGAACGAGGAGGGCGACCCGGCGGCCATCTCGACCTTCTGGGTCGTCGCCGACCTCGACTCGGACGAGGGCCGCACCCTGGTCAACAACGCGCTCCGCTACGCTGTGAGTGCACCTTCCCTGTGTCGCATGTCATCGCACACTGACTCGTCGAGTCATGACAGGAAACGACGGGCGAGATCCGCTTCTCGTTCGTGCACAACCCGGCCACGCCGACCTCGTCGCCCGACCGCTTTGCCCTCTCGTCGCTCATCGCCAACCTGACTCTGAGCAGCGAGATCGCCGAGGCGTACCCTCAAGAGATGATTGACTTCCTCGACCTGAAGGCGAGCGACGCGCACCCGCCCCGGCGCAAGCTGAGCGACCAGTGGACGGCCGAGAACCCCATGACGCCGTTCGTCGAGAAGGGCATCACGGGCGACGCGGTCAAGAACGTCACCCAGTACTGGGCGAGCGTCCTGCCCTTCGCTGAGCGTGTGGGCGTCCAGCCCGGCGAGGCGGCCGTCATCCTCAACGGCAGGGTAGGTCGTTATCCTTCCTCCTCTCGATCCAAAGCCGAGCTCACCGCGTCCTGCTCGAGCGCAGATTGTCCACCTCGACAGCAAGGAGTTCGCGACGGGCAGCTTCCAGGCGCTGCACCAGTACGAGCTCAAGCGCCGCATCAGGCCTGTCCACGAGGCATGTGTCCCGCGCTACCCGGACCAGGTCGCCTCGGACCGCCGCTACCAAGCCGACATGGTTGCCATCGCGACTTCGGTCGCTGCCTGTTCGGCCGACATCCACCGCCTGGCGACGCCGACGGGCGCTGAGGTCAAGGGACTGGCGTGCGTCTTCTCTCGTCTGTCTCCCCGCGGCGCAATCCGGCTGACACGCAGCCTGCACAGCACCATCACCCACGGCGACCGTGACCGCGCCATGTTCGAGTTGGTCGCCGTCCTCGACCCCGTTGGCCCTCTCGCGCGCCAGGTCGCGCCCTTCCTGCTCGGGCTCAAGACGCACACGCTCGTCGCCTACCGCGTCTTCCTCCTCCCCGCCTCGCCGTCCACCACGCTCGACCTCCAGACCCTCTCGGGGCGGTTCTTCCCCGCCAAGGTCGCCTTTGGCGAGGACCAGCGCGAGCTCCCGCACGCCGTCGACTTCGCGGGCCTTCCCGAGGGCGCTGTCCTCGACGTCAAGGCGTTCGTGCCCAAGACGGGCGAGGAGTTCTCTGGCCCCGGAGGCAAGGGAGGCGAGAGTGTCAAGGTCGTCGCGAGTGAGGGCGGGCCGCAGGTGGTGCTCTTCTCGAGCGCCGGCGAGGAGCAGGAGGCGGCGGGAGAGGAGAAGGCGCAGCACGTCCGTGACGAGCTCTAGAGCGTCGTTCTCTCGTCGATTGATTTCATCTCATCATCAGTACACACACATACAAGTCTATCAATGCATTGCACAAGCCGGTGACGCTCCGTCGTCGTCGTCGTCGTCGTCGTCGCCGTCGCGCATCGACAAGGTGGTCACCCGTCGACGGTAGCTCAGATCTTCCGACCATCTCTCGGCTTTTCTCCTTCGCAGGAGTGAGTCAGCATCTGTAGGTGCTCCCGGCGAAGGCACGCCGGCGCGCCGCGCTTTGTCGTGGCTCGTTCACCCCTGGGTCGTCGCAGCTCGACCCCCTGATCTGCGTCGCCTCCTGCCTTTGACCTTCTTCCCCCCACTCGCACTCGCCCAACATGGCTTGCTCCTGCTTCTGCTTACACCAATCACTCTCTGCGCGCCATGTCTGCTGTGTGCGCCTCCCGCGACCTGCAGCGCTCCCTTCGAGCGTTGCCGTGCTGACTCTCCCACACTCGCTTCTTAGCCCACGCTCGTACAAGCTCACGGTCAAGACTAGCTTCCCTTCACAGTTCTCTGGCGTCGTCGAGATCGAGTGCGTTCATTCCCCGTCTGCAGAGAACCTCGGCCTTACCTCCTCACTTCGCAGACTCGACCTCGCCGAACCCACTCGCTCACTCACCCTCAATGCCGCGCCACCGCTCAAGCTCCTCGGTGGAGTTCTCGCTGCTGCGGGCGCACGTCACCCAGTGCAGTCAGTGAGCCTGAGCAAGACGGACGAGCTTGCGACGCTCGGCTTCTCCGAAGTCGTTCCGGCGGGACCCGCGATGCTTGCACTGCGGTGGGAAGGCAGACTGGACGAGGGCGGACTACAAGGTGCGTTGAGCGCGGCACGACCTACTCATACACCTCGTGCTGACTCTGCTTACGCCGCGCAGGCTACTACCGCGTCGCCTGCCCGCCGGTCGACGGCGAGCCGCCGGAGTTCTACGCCGTGACGCAGTTCCAGCCAACGAGTGCACGCAAGGCCTTCGTGCGTCCTACCCGCCAGCCCCTCTCAAGCTCGCGCGCCTGACTTTCTGAGCCCGCGCAGCCCTGCTTCGACCACCCGGCCAAGAAGGCGCCGTTCTCCATCGCCCTCATCACCCCCGTCGGTCTGACGTCGCTGTCAAACACGCCTGAAGCGTCTCGCAAGCCCTGCTCGGGCGCGTTCGAGCCGAGCGAGGTTGCGACGGCTGCTTTCCTCGCGGGCGAGGAGGGCAAGCTCGCGGACGGGGCTGAGCTCGTGGCGGGGGCGGACGCGACTGGTGAGTGGGAACTCGTGACGTTCGGGCGGACGCCGCCAATGTCGACCTATCTGGCTGCCTGGGCGACCGGCCGCTTCGAGTGCGTCCGCTTCCTCGCCCTCGGTCGGAAGGCTCACGATCTGACCGGCGCGACCGTTTAGCTCGGCTTCCTCCTCCTACACCTCGCCCATCACCGGCGAAGAGGTGCCCCTGACTGCCTACGCCGCGAAGGCGTTCCAGCATGTCGAGCGTGGTCAGGCGCGACGCGCTCTCGACACGCTCGCCAAAGTGATGCCCGTCTACGAGAAGGTGCGCTCTCCTGACCTGCGACGCGGGGCATGCTACTGACCGTCTCGCCGCGCAGATGTTTGACCTGCCCTACGAGATGGGCAAACTTGACCTTCTCGTCGTCGACGACTTCGAGGCGGGCGCCATGGAGAACTGGGGGCTCATCACGGGGCGCAAGTCGACGCTGCTGTACGACGAGAAGGTCGGAGGCGACGCAGCGCTGCGACAAGTCGTCACGACTGTTTCGCACGAAGCGGCGTGAGGCCCGCGTTCCTGCGTCTCCTGCGCCGTGAGCACGGGCTGACCTGGAGCTCGTCGCAGGCACATGTGGTTCGGCAACTCGACGACGCTCAGCTGGTGGAACGAGTGCGTGGGCCTGTTCGAACCCTCTCTCGAATGCGCGCTGACGCGCGACGCAGTCTCTGGCTGAACGAGAGCTTTGCGACGCTCGTGAGTACTCTGGCCCCCAGTGGTCCTCTGCCTCTTGCTGACTCTCGGCAAATGCAACCCACTGCAGATCGGCGAGGTGGTCGCCATCAACGCCATCGAGCCGACGTGGAAGGTCCACGCAAACTTCATCAAGTTCCACCGCTCAGACGCTCTGCGCCTCGACGCGCTCCGCAGCTCGCACCCGATCCATCTCTCGTGCAAACACGAATCCGAGGTGCCGCAGAGCTTGTGCGTCCACCCCCTCGTGCGAAACACTGTGCTCGGCTCACTGGGATCACTCGCAGCGACCACATCTCGTACGAAAAAGGTTCTGCGTGTCTCAAGATGCTCATGGAGGTCATCGGGGAGGACAAGTTCCTCGCTGGAACGTGCGCTCGGCCCTCTCCACTCACATTCGGCGCTCCTAACGTCGAACACGCAGCGCGGCCTACCTCAAGGAGCACAAACATGCGTGTGAGACGAGCAAAGACTTGTGGCGAGCACTGTCGGCCGCATCTGGCATCGACGTCGAGCAGATGATGGACTGCTGGGTCGAGAAGGTGCGCAGGCGCTCACCCTGCTCCGCCGAGACGTGCTCACAATCCGCTTGACAGGTCGGCTTTCCGGTGATCACGGTCGAGGAAGACGGCGACCAGTTGCGCTTGAGGCAGAACCGTTTCTTGAGCACTGGCGACCCGCAGGTGATTCGCGCGTCCTCTCCGACACCCTCAGATCCCGCACTGACACCTTCGGGAAAGCCCGACGAGGACGAGACGCTTTGGACGGTCCCGCTCTTCCTCAAGGATGCCGACGTCGCAGCACCGCCTAGCGTCGTGCTCATGTCGACGCGCGACCTGGTCATCCCCAGACCTGGCTCGCTCTACATCCTCAACGCAGAGTCGCGCTCAACGAGTTGCGTTTGCCCGCTCCCCCTCCGCCTTGGTCTCCTGCTGACGCAGTCGCATCCTTCGCAGTCCGCATCGCCTACCCCGCCTCGCACGTCTCCAAACTCACTGCCGCAGCAAAGAGCGCTGGATCAAAGCTGTCCCTCACGGACCGAGTCGGCCTCGTCGAGGACCTGCTCCTCTTGTCCGAGGCCGGCTACACTCGCACGCTGCCCACCCTCGACTTCCTCTCCGCCTTTGCGCCCACAGAGACCGCGTTCCTCGTGTGGGCCGAGATCGCCGCCGCCTTCAAGCGCTTCGCCGACGCTTGGTGGGAGCAGCCTGAGGGGGAGCTCGACGCGCTGCGGGCCTTTGCCCGCACGCTCTTCCGCCCCATGGTCGACAAGCTCGGGCTCAAGCACCTTCCTCAGGACGACCCTGACACGCGTCGCTTCCGCGCACTCGTCGTTGCCGCCGCCGCGGCTGTCGAAGACCCCGAGTGCGTAGATCGCGTGGGACCTTCGCAAACCGGTCGCCACTGACTTTTCCGGCCGCGCGCAGAATCCTCGCATGGGTCAAGCAGGCTTTTGCTGGGTTCCTTGCGGGCGACGTTGACCCGCTCGCGGCCGACCTGGCCATGTTCATCGTCGGGACGGCGGTCAAGCACGGCGGTGCGGGCGAGTACGACGCGGCGCTGGCGATGTACCGCTCTGCGCCGTCTCCGCAGCACCAGATGGCGGCCATCCTGGGCCTGACGAGCACGCGGGACATGCAGCTCTTGCAGAAGACGGCGAGCATGATGACAAGCGGTGAGGCCAAGGCGGAAGAGCTCCCCATCTTCCTGCATGTGCGTCTGCCTTCCTCGTCCTCCTAATGGTCCCCCGGGCTTTGCCTCTATGTCAGCGGGCCCTAGGTAATGCGAGGCCTGGCTGACCGTGTTCCTTACTGCACAGGGGCTCGCGGCAAATCCCTCGTCGCGCAGGCTCGTCTGGGCGATCCTCCAGCAGGCCTGGCCCATGCTCGAGCAGCAGTACCAGGGCTCGATGCTGCTCGGAAAAGTAGCAGGCACAGCCGTCGAGGCGTACGTCCCCTTCCTCTGCCCTGTGCCGTGCGAGTCGAGCTGACCCACCTCCGGCGCGCAGCTTCTCGTCCGAGGCTGACGCGGCCGCCGTCGAGGCCTTCTTCGCCGACAAGGACACGACTGCATACATCCAGCCGCTGCAGCAGGCGCTCGACACCGTGCGGTCCAAGGCGCGCTGGCTCGCGCGCGAGAAGGACGCTGTGCGCGGCTGGCTCGGGGAGAAGGGGTACCTTGCCGGCGCGGGCGCGGGCGAGGGCGAGGCATCGAGGGATTCGGCCTTCGCACAGCCGGAGGATGTGTAGACGGACGGACGTGGATGTCGTTGTCGTCGAGCGAGCGTGTTGGAGCTGGCAACGCGCCTCGACTCTATTGTGCTCCGACGAGATGCTGAAGCTCTGACGCAGGCATCGGGACTCTCCCGAAATCACCGTAATTCGAGAGATGCGTGTCAACTTCATGACAGCGCCCAGAGCTCAAGCGAAGCCCGCGCCTGCGCCTGCCGTTGCGCACCCAGCTGCGCGTCCGCGTCCCGCCCGGGCTCATCCTCCTCGTCGCTGCTTTCGCAGTGCCCGTCCGAGAGCTTTTTGCCTTGACCCCTTCGTGCGCCAAACTTGCGCGTACCAGAAGCCGTCAGGAGGAGGGGGAGGTAGGGGTGGAAGAGCGTCGCGCCGAGGGGTTCTGATCGGTAGGTCACGAGCAGTGGCTGTCAGCTCGAGGGGTCATTGAGAGAGCACATCACGGTCTCGGGTGTAGCGCAGCAGAAAGAGCTGACGGACCTGTCGCTAACGAGAACGAGGTGACTGGCTCGACCTCGTCAGGCAGGGGCTGCGCGCTGAAAACGGAGACGGCACCGTCCTGCGGGCGCGTACCTTGTCAGTACGCTGTCCCGAATAGACGATAGCAACGTGGTTAAATACCTGATCACCGGCCGCCAGCCAAGTGCCCGTGGGGTCGATGTCGAAACCCAGCCGCTGGTTCGTCCGCCCGTTGCGGGGCAAGCGCCCGCTGCTGCTCGTGCGCGAGGTGTTGCGCAAATCCCACACGTCGAGGTTCGACGACTGGCGAGATGCAGCGAAGAGGAGGTGGGGAGAGAGCGGGTGGAAGAGGACCTGCCGTTTTTGCATGCAAGCGTCAGTCTCGCAGAGTCCAGCAAGTGGACGAAGGACACGGACCTTGGTCACACCTCCTCTTTGGGAAGGCGCAAGAAGTTCGATGAGGGGTGTTGATGACGAAGGGTCGTACAACCCGACCGAGCCAGAGAAGGAGCCCGCGGCGAGGCAGGACGAGCCACTCGATGGATCAGGACCGGAGAAGGCGAGGGAAGAGACAATGCCTGGCGAGATAGCTCGTAAATGTCCTGCGCCGAAGCAAAAGGGACCGTCCACGCTCACCTTTCTGACCATCGCGCGAGCTCCGCGTCCTCGTGGTCTTCATCCTGTAGCCCTCGTCGCCGGGCCGACCGACGTCAAAGATCTCGATGGCGTTGTCGAACCCGCAGTAGAGGCTGGTGACGCCAAAGTCAGCCCCGCTTGAGGTCACAAGCACGAGAAGCTTGCATACCTGGTGCCGTCGGGCGAGAAGGACATGCTGTGCGGCGCGACGAACCGCTCGGTGTGATCGACGATGGGATAGCTCGCACGCACCTGCGGACACAAGAACTCAGGATCAAGACGGCTTGAGACGTGCGAGGAGCAGAGACGCACGCGTCGGTCGTTGCCGTCGAGTAGGTGGACGGGATGGTCCTTGACACCTACTGCGAACGTGAACATGGCCGGGTCGCTGATCGAAGCGCCCGGGTACCACGCAGAGGAGAGTACCGAGTCGGGCGGAAGGTGCGTCCACGCAGAGTCGAGAGTGTGCGCCGACGTTGAGGCGAGGGGTGACGCTGCGGAACAGTCGCTGGGCCTGCGGGCAGGTGCCGGTCAACGCTTGGCCCTTGAAGCGGTTGCGCGGCAGCCACTCACAGAGCAAAGAGGTTGAGCGACCGGTCCTCGGCTGTTGCGAGCACGCACGAGCCGTCGGGGCACCTGTGCGCACGCGAGGAGGAGCAGGTGAGTGCACCGATCCTCTGACGCTGGGCACGCGAGTAGCGCGCCCGGTGGACGCACAGCTGAAGGTCACGATAGAAGGCATCCGAGGACGCCTTTGCGTGGTTGGGAGCCACAGCAGCAGCGAGACGAGCCGGCGGCGACGAGAACGAGAGGCGCGACATCGCGACGCTCTGGCGCTTCGAGTGCGGTAAGAGTGTAGCTAAGAAAGTTCACGAGAGTCCAGCGGCGGTAGAACAAGGGGCTCTCGGTCGGGGCAAGCCAGGGTGAGCGTCGGCGGACGTCGACATTGAGCTTGGCTCGACCTCCGGCGGGGAGGCGGTGCTGGCCCGCGCGGACGTTCGCCTCTTCCTGCCCTCCCCTCACTCCCGTACGCTAGGATGAGTGCTCAGACTACCGCCCCGGATGCTCTCAAGGACGCCGTTCTCACTCAGGGTGCGTCGCGCCTCTTGCGCGCTGCTGTTCCACCCGGCACCACCACCTCCTCCATCACTCACCCTGATCCTCCCCCCACTGCTCACAGTCGAGTTCTACCTGAGCAACTCGAACCTGCCGTTTGACAAGTTCCTGTTCGGTCTCTGGGCCACGGCGCACCACGACCCGGCCGCCGTCATTGCCAAGACGCCGGCACCCGCCGACTCGCCCAAGGACTCGCACACGGCCCACAACAGCTTCCACCTCGGGTGGCTCCCGCTCGACAAGCTCGCGTCGTTCAAGCGCATGCAGCCGTATCTCGAGGAGCCCCCGACGGGTCTCGGCAGCGTCGACGCCATCGCAGAGGTCGTCAAGGGCTCGTCCCTCGTCGAGGTGCACAAGTTCGGTGCCGACGGCGAGACGGGCGCCGGCTGGTACGTCCGCCGCAAGTCGCCGCTCACCAAGCCCGCCGACGCCATGGAGCGCTCGGTGTACGCCAAGGGCTTCCCCGCGACCGAGAAGGACGGCGAGACGGACGAGGAGCGCGAGAAGATCCGTGCGGGCGAGCTCGACCTCCAGAAGAAGCTCGAACAATGGGCGCGTGACCTCGACGTTGGCAAGGTGCTGAGCCTGCGCATGCGCCGCGAGGACAAGATCACCGAGGGCAAGAACCCGCTCAAGGGCAAGGGCAAGTTCAAGGTGCGTCGTCCGTCCCCTTCGGCAGTTCCTCTCTCGTCCTCCGCCGGGAATGTCTGGCTGACACTGTGCCTCCTGTTCTGCAGGGCTCGGTGTTCATCGAGTTTGCGGAGAAGGAGTCCGCCGACAAGTTTGTCAAGCTCGACCCCAAGCCCACCTTTGAGGGCAAGGAGCTCGAGACCATGTCCAAGTGCGCCTGTGGTCCTCCCTTTGTCTTCCCGGGCACAACACTAACAAGGCCGCTTCCCACTCGCCCAGGTGGGACTACGTCGAGATGAAGCGCAAGCTGCACGCGCCCGACTCGGCGCCCCTCGCCCGCGAGGGCAAGGACGCCATCCCCAAGAACCCTTACACCAAGTCGACCAAGCCGTTCAACGCGTGGGCTGAGAAGCTCGTGTCGGACGTCGACGGCTGGCCCTCGGTCCCCTCGGCGGCGTCGGCGCGCGAGGGCAACAGCAAGAAGCGCGCGGCAGAGGACGGCTCGGAGGAGCGCGAGATCTTCTACGACGGCGTCAAGTTCACGGCGCGTCGCACGGGCGGCAAGTCGGGCTCGATCGAGCTCGTCGACGAGGACAAGATCGGCAAGGGCGAGGGCCAGTGGCCGACGGGCAAGGTCCTGCGCTTCACCATCTCGAAGAAGGATGGCGCGACCGACGGCGACAAGGAGGACGGCGAGCGCTTCGACTTTGGCGCGCTCAAGCAGCGCCTCGAGCCGATTGCGCGCCCGGGCTTTGTCTCGCTCGTCGACGAGCGCCCCATCGCGGGCCTCCCCGGCGGAGACAAGGACATGAAGGACGCGCCGGCAGAGAAGAGCGAGTTCCCGACTCGCCTCACGGCACCCCCGACCATTGCGACGGCGTCCGAGGCCAAGAAGGAGGACGAGCCCGAAGCGCCGGCCAAGGGCCGTGGCGAGCAGCAGTACCCGGCCAAGGGCCAGGCGTCGTTCAAGGACGTGCTGTCAGACGAACAGTTTGCCAAGCTCAAGTCGGAGGTCGCAGAGGTCGAGGGCAGGAAGATCGAGTGGGTTCGTGTCTCCGGTGCGTCCTTCATCGCCTTTCTGTGCCTGTCTCTGCTCCCTGCTGACACCGCGCGTACCACCCTGCAGAGGCCGATGAGCGTGCGCACCAGCTCTCGCGCGCGCGCTATCATGCACAGCAGGCGTTCGAGCCCCGCGACGGCGGCTTTGGCGGCCGTGGCGGCCGTGGTGGTCGCGGCGGTGGACGTGGTGGGCGCGGTGGCCGCGGTGGCAACCGTGGTGGCAACAAGCGCCAGCGCCGCGACTAGGCGGTGCGCGGTCGGTCGAGGCGCGTCGGGGAAAAGGAGGCCCCCGGGACGTTGGGCGCCGGGACCTCCCTCGCATCACACATACGGATCCAGTCGTTTCAGCGTGCATTTCACACAAGCAATAGGGAATCCCATCTGGTCAGAACACGCTGAGGCGAAGCCGCTCGGCCCCAAGACGCTCACTCCTCGCTGTTGACAGCTCTCGCGCAGGCTCCTTCCTCTGCTCGCTCCCTTTCCCCCTCTCCTTACCAGGCGCGGCATGAGTGCCGACCCGCTGCAGCAGGACGGCTCGGGCACGGCCACGCCAGATTCAGGTGCCAGCGACTGGAACTGGGACGCGGTTGACCGCGAGATCGAGCGCCTCGCCGCCGCCCCACCTCGGGACGCCCACAACTCCTCGGAGGAGGATGAAGAGGAGGAGGAGGCAGAAGGCGCGCAGCTGCTAGGTGATGGCCCTGCTCCAGCCAGTGCTGCAGCAACGAGCAGGCTGCAGGATCGACTAGCGAGGCGGCGACTGGTCTTGCTCGTGTGCGCGTCGGTGCTCTCGGTCGGGTCGTGCGTCCCTTCAAGCTCTCCTCCCTCCCGCTCTCTCGCATGGGCTGACCCTTGCACACACAGGCACTACTCTACTTACACCCTCGGACCGATCAAGAAGTCCCTCGGCACGACCGAAGGAGGATTCGCCGCCCTCGTCTCGTCGTTCGAGCTCCTCAACACCGTCACGCCGCTCCTGTCGGGCTTCCTCGTCCCGCGGTACGGCGCCGCCACCTGTGGGCTCGTCGCGACGGGCGCTGTCCTCGTCGGGCAGCTCATCGTGTGCGTCTCGTCGAGCAGGGAGGGCGGCATCGGCAACAACGTCGGCGGGACGGTCCTCGGTTTGCTCGTGTTTGGGAGCGGGACGGCGCCGCTCGCGGTTGTGCAGGAGAGCATCATCCTCAAGCACAACTCGGCCTCGTCGCGCTTTGTCGCGAGGTCTGTCGCGGCGGGACTCTTGCTCGGAAAGTCGGTGCGTCGCGGCTCTCTCCGTCGAGGCCCGCGCATGGCCACTGACCTGCCTGTGCCGCAGGCCTCGTTCGCGGCGGGCTGGTCCTCTCAGCGGCTGTACACCATGTCGCCCCGCCTGCCCTTCATCACCGCCGCGTCTCTCTCGCTCTTCTCCTTCCTCGCCTGCGTCCTTTACGCCTGCGTCGAGCGCTCGACCGTCCGACTGCGCGCACACACGTCCCAGGTGACGGAGTCCACCTCTCGAAAGCCCGTCGACCCGCCGGAGCCCGAGCCCGCCGACCCCTCCGCGCACCGACCCCTGCACCTGTCCTCCCTCGCGCGCTTCGGCGACCCCTTCTGGTGGTACCTCGCCGTGTGCGTCCTCGCCGGATCATGGTACACGACGCAGCACCTCTCGACGCACCTCGTGCAGGCGACGTATGGCGGGATCTCGCAGGCTGACGCGAGCGGGACGGCGTCGCTCTTGCTCGGGACGCCCATCGTGGTGCGTGGCCTCGGCCCGCGTTGTCGATGGCCAGGCGAGTCGGTCGGGCTGATGCTCGAACGAACGTAGCTGTATCCGCTCGTGGGCTGGACGGTCGACAAGCACCCGCAGCTGCTCGCGACTCTGTGGCTGCTCGTCCCGAGCCTGATCGCAACGACCTTTTTCCTCCTTCTCCTCGTGCGTAGCCGCTCGACACCTTCCTCTGCCACGATTAGTGACTCGCCGCATCTTCCATGCGCAGCTCTCGCCCGTCGTCCCGCCGCTCGTCGCACTCCTTCCCGCCGCACTCGGCATCGGCAGCGGGCCCCTGCTCGTCGTGCTCGTCGTGCCGCGCATCGTCCAGCGACAGTGCGTCTGCCTCCCCTCCCTCTCTGTCCTCTCTCTCTCTCGCTTTTCGTTCCGAGTCCCCTCTACGCGAGCGGCACACTGATGCCACGCCTGTCCGTGCAGTCAAGCGCCGACCGCCCTAGGCGCGCACAAGTCGCTCGAGATGGCCGGTGCGATCATCTCGCAGACGCTCTCTGCGGGGTTGCTCTCGCTCGGGAACACTGGGTCTGCTTCCGGGGCGTCGAGCGCAGGCGAGGGGGACGGGGAGGGGGAGGGGGAGGGCAGCGTCGACCTCGCGCTGTGTGGGCTGCTCGTCGCAGCGCTGGTGCAGCTCGGGGTTGTCGCGAAGTGGTGGCACGCCATCAGGGGGCGGGAGGGCGAGCGGCCCCAGGGCGAAGAGGGGACGGACAGGGAGGATGGAGGAGGCGCACGCGCGGACGAGGCCGAGATGGGCCTTCTCATGGGAGATGAAGCCGGCGTGACTGTGCGGGGTAGCGCTGATGACGGTCGGATGGGGGCAGGTGAGCGCGAGGGGGAGGAGCTCCTCGGGCGCAAGGAGCGGCTCGAGATGCGCAGGGGAACGAGGGCGCTCCGAGCGGCCGCGGCGACGGTCGTTGCGAGCTGGGCATGCTTCGTGTGGAATGTCGTACATGGGTGAAAGGCAGGTATTGCTGGGTGCTGTCGTGCCATTTCCGTCGTGCCGTCGCGATCAGTCAGGGCCCGTGGGAAGAGAGCAGTCAGACAGCGGCGGAGAACCTCTCGCCCCCCGTGTCGGGCGCCGAGAGAGAGCGCGTGAGAGCGTGAGGGTGATACAACAATGACCCGAAAGAGGGCCTCTCTACGCGCGCGCCGCATCCGCCTGACCCTCGGTCGTCGCCGCACCCTGCTCCGTCGCCTGCGCCTGGGCGATCAAGCGCTGGAGCTCCTCCTCGCCGAGGAACTCTGCAGAGCCCAGACCGTCCAGCCCCGCCACCGCCCCCGCGTACTCCCCATTGAGGTCGACGCCGCCAAAGTACCTGCTGCGGCCGAGGGCGCGCTCATCGCGCGGTAGCCGCTCGTCGCGCGACGTCGGGACGACGCCGACGAGCTTGCGCTCCTTGCCCTTGCCGCCGGGTGTCGAGGGCCCGCGGTAGTAGGTGACGAAGCCCGGCACGAGCGCAAACAGGGTGTGGTCGCGGCCTTTGGCGACGTGCTGCCCGGCGTGCCAGGTCGTGCCGCGCTGGCGGACGAGGATGTTGCCCGCGAGGACCTCTTGGCCTGCGCGCGGCGCGTGTGTGCGGGTCAGCGCGAGTCTTAAGTGGAGGTTTCCTGCGCGGGGCTGGTCGAGTGGCTCACCTCCGTACTTCTTGATGCCCAGCCGCTTGCCGATCGAGTTTCGCCCGTTCTTTGAGCTGCCGCCTCCGCGCTTGGTGGCGGTCCTGACCTGCATAAGGCCTGCGTTGAGGGAGCAGATGATGATGCGCGGGTCAGCTAGTGCGCGCGAAATGTGTGCGAAGACGGAGGAAGAGGAAGGACGGACCTGGGAGGGGAGTCAAGAGCAGGGACGAGGCGAGGCACGAGGCCGATTGGAAGGCCGGGACGACTGGTCGAGAGAGGAGAGAGCGCAGCATGTTGGGTGCGCTGCAATGTTAGAGGACTAGTCGAGTGTAGCTCGAGCCAGAGGGGGGACGACAAGTTGCAACAGGCCAAGAGGCGAAGGAGGTTCATCGCTACCTTGAGCCTCCCTCGCATCCACGCGAGGCTGCACTAAGGACTGCTGCGCTAGATCAACAACAGTCGACACTACCGCCCCTCCGGACCGTACTCGTGCAAATCCGCTTAGGCACCACCCCCTCGTCCCCCCGCCCTCCTCTCCCACTCTACTCTGCTGCCGAGCCGCCATGGCCAACACGACCCGCGCCGGCGCTCTCTCGATCCACGGCACCAACCCGCAGTACCTCGTCCCGACCGTCATCCGCCAACGAGTCTACGACACGCTCTACTGGAGTGCGGCCGCCCCCTCGTCTCGTCCCCTGGCCTCTCTCAACTGACCCACCTCTCCCCTGACAGAGGAACATTGCTTTGCTTTGACGTCGGCCACCGTCATCGACCGCGCCGTCGAGCTCAACGCCATCGGCGGCACGTACGCCAACACGCGCCCGACAGAGTTCATCTGCCTCGTCCTCAAGCTCTTGCAGCTCCAACCAGAGCGCGAGATCGTCCTCGAGTACTTGCGAGCAGAAGAGTTCAAGTGCGCCGCGTGTTGACCCGGGCCTCTCCCTTCCTGGCTGACGCCCGCTCGACTCGCTCTCCTCCTCAGGTACCTGCGCGCATTAGCGGCCTTCTACGTGCGCCTGACATTCGACTCGCTCAACTGCTACGAGGTACTCGAACCTCTGCTCAACGACTACCGCAAGCTCCGCTTCCGCGCCATGGGTGCGTCCCATCCGCCGGCCTCTTCGTCTGCTCCCTGCCGCCCCCTTTGACGCCCATTGCCCCCCTTCACTCCAACTCCAGACGGCTCATACTCGATCATGACGATCGACGAATTCGCGGACCAACTCCTTCACGGCGAGTCCGCGTGCGAGATCCAGCTCCCGCGCCTGACGCAGCGCAAGGTCCTCGAGGAGACGGAGGGCCTCCCCCCGCGGCGGAGCAAGCTCGGGCGGGCGCTCGGCGTCCGCGGCGCGGGGGAGCACAGTGGCGACGAGGCGGGCGACGGGAGCGGGAGCGATGCAGAGGGGAGTGACGGGGCCCGAGGAGGAGGAGGGAGGTACCTCTCGCGGAGCCCGAGCGCGAGCAGGTCCCCGAGCCCGAGCCCCATGGACGAGGACGAGCCGGAGCCAGAGTACTGGACCGAGGGCTCTGGGGACGAAGGAGGCGCCGAGGGGAGCCGGGGCAAGGACGTCAAGCGGAGGAGACCCGTCGTCGAGGTCGAGGGGCGGGACGGGCGACGGACCGTCGTCCAAGAGCGGGGGAGGAGTCGCTCGCCCGGGCCCGGTGGCAGCGGTGCTGCGTCGGACGACAACGACGACAATGAGGGGCGGTACATCAGTCGGAGTCCGAGCCCGGCGGGGAGCGACGGGAGGTTCGTGTCGCGCAGTCCGACGAGGAGCGCGTCGCCGGTCGAGCGGTTCGAGGTCGAGCATGTCGCGGGGGACGTGTAGCACTTGTTGTGCCTTGCCTCGAGAAGGACTGCCACAGCGTGTGCGCCTGAGTGTCGGCTGCTGCTCGCGAGAGATGGTTCCCTGGCCGCTGGCACCGCTCACTTCGCGTCTCTCCCTCACTCCGCATGGCGGGTCAAACGGCGCTGAGCCCACGCGCAGTCAGCACGCCAGGACGCCACTCCAACAGCTCGTCCGACTACCTCCTCCTCACGACCGAGTCGTCCCCACTCCTCGGGCCCCCCTCCTCACGAGGAGGCTCCCCCTCATCGCCCCACGACGACAACGCCCCTCCCACGCCGCGCTTCCTCCCACTGCTGCAGCTCGTCGCGCTCCTCGACCTCCTCACGACGCTCGCGCTCGCGCTCCGCGTGCCCATAGCCGCGCTGCCGAAGTCGGCACTGGGCATCAACCTCGCGCGCGGGGTCGCGGTGGGTGCGGCGGTGTCGCGCCGGGACCGCGTGGGCGAGGTCGCGCCGCTGATGCTGGGGCAGCTCGTCGTACGTCGCGACCTACTCTCTGGCCGCTCTGTGGTGACGCCCCGCGCTGACCCTCGCCCTCCCGACATCGACGCGCCCGGCACCACCTGCCACAGCTCTCGGCCCTCGTCCTCCTCTACCGTCTCAACGAACTCGTGCAGACGACGACACTCCCCCCCAAAGCCTGGATCACCCCCACCACAGTGTGGTACCTCTCGTCTTTCCTCTTTGCCCCGGTCCATTACACCCTCTTCCTCCTCGTCGTGGGCCTGCCGCGCGCGCACGCGCGGCGCCGCTGGGTCCGCGGGGAGCAGCCCTGGGCGGGGGCAGTCGAGCACGTGCGCTCGGGCGCGTCGGTCCGCAGCGCGAGCTTTGGCGCAGAGGAGGAGGAGGAGGAGGAGGGTGCATTCTCGGGCTCAGGATCCCGAGGCGCCGCGTCCGATGAGGGCCACTCGTCGAGCAGCGACGACGACGACGACGACATCATCGACGTCCCGCGGCCGTACGCGCCCCAGCAGCAACCCGGAGCGCTCCGCAACCGCGCCAGCCGCGCGAGCTTGCTCAGCGCCTTCTCGCCGCCGCCGCCGGGGCAAGGACAAGGGCTAGGGCAAGGGGCAGGCGCAGACGACCGACCGGGCTTTGGCGCCAGTAGGAGGTTCGGGTCGATCAGGTCGCTTGGTACGTTCTTTGGGCCTGCGACCGGCTCTCTGCCGGCTGACCCGGGGTGTGCTGACACGACGCCGAGCGAGCACACAGCCGGGATCTGAGGCGCGCCGACTTCCTGTTGTTGTACTTTCTCCCCGAGTCAAGAACCTGGATTCGCAGTCCTGTCTCTTTGACAGGGGGGGCTGCGGCCGCTTGGCTTCCGTTGACCCGCGAGTGTCGTGCAGGACGCGTCGGCGCGGCGACCTGAGCTAATCGAGCGGGCCGACGGTCTCTCTGCCGCGCGTCACGCTCTCGCTTGACCGCTGGCACTTCTGCTTTGGGCTTGATGACACGCGATCGACCGAGGCAGGAGGAAATAGGCTGGAGCGACGAGATTTGGGAAGGCCGACCGGATGCTCCAGTAGCGGCGCCATGTGGACGTTATTGCTGCTGCGCATTACATCGAATTGGCAGCATGGTGTAGTTGGTTATCACGTGCCCTTCACATCTTCGGAAGACGGGCAAGGTCTTGGGTTCGAACCCCAATGCAGTCATTCTTTTTTTCCCTCGCCCCCTGGCAACCTCCTTTTTCTTCTCCGGTCGCCGCGTCGCAGTCGACCGTGTAGCCAGACTCGAAGGCGACGAAGGTGTCGTTGGGGCGCTGGCGTGGGTAGGAAGAGAGGCAAACATCGGGGTAAGGCGAGACGCGCTCTACTCACCAGCTTCCTCTTTCCAGCCCTCTGCGATGGCTTTGAGATCGGGTAGTCACAGCCGTGTGGGCGCACCCGAGAGATCGAACGCAGTCACAAGGCTTGTCGGGCACCGGCCCTCAGGACGAGGCGCGGTGTCTTGCCCCGGGGCTCGAGCGCCCGCTTCCGTCAGCCACGCAGAGTGTGTGCACGCTGCTGAGCCTTTCGGAGCAATTTACAGAGTTAGCATAACACTGCTGACGGGGGGCACCACGAAGGAGAGCTGCCATCAGAGACGGGAGCACCGCTGCGAGAGAGGACGGTCCGAGCGGGCTTGAAGAGACAAGCGGGAAAGCCCCCGCGAGCGGTGCGCGCGGCACGCAGTGACTAGTGCTTGTTTGGTTCGTCTCAGTTGGGACACTTTACTGCGCGTTCTCCGCACGGCAGTGGAGGGAGCGCGTCTCCCGAGGGAGGCGCACCGCGAGGGCAAGCGGGCTCGAGCCAGCGCGAGGTCACGCGTCAAGCGCGCACGATGCCGACTCGAGGGGCATTGCTCGTTGGCAAGGAAGCGCAGGCGGCGCCGCCGCTTGTGTGCCTGGGACAGGCGCCCTCAACGCTTGGCCCACCGTCGGCCCTCCCCAGCCCTCTCCCCTCGCCCTGACCCGCCGGGTTTCTTTGACAACCCCACTCGTGGTGTAGCTCCGTTACTTGAGCCACTCGTAGCGCCCAGAGGGGCACGCGCGACTTGTCTAGGCCTTCATTTCATTCCAGACTCGCTATACACAGGACGCTGCGCGCTACGCTCAGTACGCCGACGGGTTCATCGAGAGCGTGCCGCCGTCGACAGGGATGATGACGCCGTTCGTGTCTGCCGCACAGGACGAGAGCCGCCGTCAGCTCGGAACGAGGAGGCCCGAAGGCAACGCAAGGGAGAGGACGCACACTGGCCAGCGCGCGAGGCGAGCATCAGGACGACCCCTGCCATGTCCTCTTCGGTACCCGCACGGCCAGCAGGGCACTTGATAGACGAAGGGTCGAACTGGCCCTCGAGCGACGTCTTGTTCTTGTCGTCCGAACCTGAGCCAGTCATCTCTGCGCACGCGCGGTCTCCAGGCGCGTGAGCGGAGCGTTCTTCCGACCAGTCCAAGGTAGTGACGGACCAGAGGGGAAAACGCCGGGGGCGATCGAGTTGATGCGTACACCCGTGTGGGCAAACTCGGTAGCCATCAGGCGCTGGAGGTGGTTCGCAGCGCCCTTCGATGCATTCTGCAGTTGGCGGCGGCGGCGGCGGCGGGCGCGGCGTCAGCTTTGCGGCGCTGGCATACACGGAGCGTAAAACGTGCGTAGGCAAAGTGGTTCTGTGCGAGCTTGATCAGCCCCGAGATGGACGTCGTGTTGATCACGACACTCTGGTAGTTCTCGTAGATGGCGCGGCCTGCAGGGTCTCCTCCGTCTATGGTACACGCCCCCGCACGTCAGCCACTTCTCAAGAAGGGAGCGGGAGAGAGGAACGCACTGGTGAACTTGGCGAGGAGCGGCAGGAAGGCGGCGGTCATGTAGAAGACTACGCCGGGGGCATGCGCTCGTCAGCGGCAGCGGCGACTGCGAAATCATGTCAAGATGTGACGCACTGCTGGAAACGTTGGTCTTGAAGACCTCGGTCCACCCGTCAAACGTCTGCTCGGCGAGGAGCTTCTCGCTGAGCTTCTCGGCCGACGGCTCGTTTTCCTCAAACCTGGTGACCTCTCCCGAAATACCGGCGTTGTTGAACTGGGCGGGGAGGTAAAGTGTCAGCAGCGCAAGGACTAAACCAACCCTAGGTTGGAGCAGAAGAGCAGAGGGGAGACCTGCCGACGGCACTGACGCACCAGGATGTGAAGGCCGCCCTCGCGCTGCTTGATCTCCTCGGCGAGGCGCTTGATGTCAGACTTGTCGGTCACGTCTCCAGGCAGCGCAATGATCTGGCCGTCGACGTTGGGCGAGTAGACCGAGACGACGCGGTCGAGCGCTTCCTTCCTCCGCCCGACGATGTAGACCTTGGCCCCGTTGGCAGCGAGTGCCTGAGTGGCCACTGTAGGCGGTAGAGATGGTCAGCACGCGACGGGGCGAGGCGTCGGGCCGTCGAGGGGAGAAGCGCACTAAGGCCTGCGAGTTGGGAAGGCCGAGACGAGGTCAGCTTGACATCGAGGGAATCTCGCTCGCTGAGCCTCAGGCTTGGTCACGAGCCACGTACCGATACCAGTACCGCCTCCAGAGACGAGAGCTGCGCCAGGGACGAACCGTCAGCGCCGACCCCGGACGGGAGCGAGCTTCTGTCCTTGACGAACCGACAAGGCCCTTGACCGAGAAAAGGCGCGAGGCGAGGAGGTGGGAAGAGCTCATTCTGTTTTTGCGAGTTGCTTTGGATGCGGGAGAAAGCAAGGGAGAGCCTGGCAAGTCCACTCACTCCACTGAGCGAAAGGCAGAGGCAGCGACCTGACGCACCACTTGATCCTCGCACGCCGAGCCGAACTGGGAGCACCTCGCGCCTACGTCGTTGCTGAGGGTCCGACGAGTGTCCGACGGATCCGCCCTTCGGGATCTCCGTGCACGCCGACCGGCAACCGAACCCCCCCCCCCCCCTTCCGGAGACTCGGCTCTGCGAACGTGCGAGCGGGCGACTCGGGTCCCCGTCGGTTTCTCCGGGTCCTCCGACGCGTCGTCGCGCGCCTCGCAGCAGAGCCTCCATGAACGAACCTTCTCCCCAGTCTCTCGCCTGCTCTGTTGTGCTCTCGCTCCTTTGGCTCTCTCCTTTCGACTTTTCGCCGCTCCCTCTCTCTACAGACGGGACCCTGCTCTCTGGCTGTGCCTTGCGCCTCGTTCACACGCTAGTCGACTCCGCACCCGCCCCTTGCGTCCCCACACTCCCCCTCCTCTTGGACGCATACACACGCGCTCGCGGCATCAACAAACAACGTCGCCGTCGTCTTCGTCTTCAGCACCCAAGTCAAGTCAACATGCTCGCCAAAGTTGCCCTCGCCGCCGCCGCCGTCGTCGGAGCCGCCGCCCCGGCCGTCGCCCAGCTCTCTTCGCTGCGGGGCACGATCCCAGGGTCCCTGCACCAGTGCGAAGCGACGAACCTGTTCTTCTTCGACTCGAGCAACACGCGCCCGCTCAGCGTCCTGTTCCTCCCATCGAGCGAGGTGCCCGACTCGATTCGGTCGGGAGAGGTCACGCTCGAGCAGGCCCAGCAGTACTCGCCGCTCCTGGCCCTCTCTGGTATCGAGACCCCCGACGCGCAGCAGTACGACTTCACGCTGCAGGTTGAGCAGGGCGCTGTCTTCGAGGTACGTCGCCAAGTCCCCCTCTTCGAGCGTGCCATGCGTGTGTTGACGGGCTCGCGGGCAACAGGTCTTTGCATTCCTCCCTGACGGCCAGGGCAAGGCCCTGTCGCTCACGCGCACTGTGTCTACGCCGCTGCCCGGCGCGTCGTCTTGCCTGACCAACATCCCCACCTCGTCCGTCGCGCGCGCTCTCTCGCCACTGGTCGAGCCTCGCTCTGACTCTCTGCCCATACAGGGTCGCCGGTGCGGGTGCCACGACGGCCGTCTCGGCGCAGCCTACCTCGGCATCCGAGTCCGTCGCATCGAGGTAAGGAGTCGCCGGCTTACCGAAGGGTGACCGGTCCTGACTCGTTCGCGCGCCCAGCAGCGCGTCGAGCTCGTCCGGCATGGCTTCGTCGATGAGCCCGTCGTCCGCAGCGTCGTCGACGATGTCGGGGATGGGCAGCAGCACGTCGGCAAGCACCCCGGCAGCCTCGTCGTCGGGCGCCGCAGCAGGCGGGTCGAACGCGGCGGCCTCGTCGCACGGCGGTATCGACCACTCGGTTCTCGTGGCGTGGTCGGTCGCAGTCGGAGGAGCGGCGCTCGTCGGTGCGGGGCTCATGGCTTGAAGCGGTCGAGTGCTGTTTGTAGAGAGACTGGAAGAGGGTCTGTGCAGTGTGCAGAGAGCGCGCGTTCCGCGTGCTGCGGACGCGGGCGCGGATCCCATTGTCTCAGAGCTTTAGCGTGGCTGCGGGGCTGGCTCGCAGAACGCGCGGGGCGCTCCACGCAAAAGGCACACGATGACGAGGTGACCCTTGAAGAGGCAGGGTCCAAGCGGGCCGTCGAGCTGGCTTTGGGTCTGGGCCCTCCCCTTTCGATCGCACGAAGCCTCCCTCGCTTCGTCGACTCCTCCTCCCCCCAAGTCACTCCACCGCGCGTCAGGTCCTTCTCATCAGGCCACGCCCAGTGCAATAGCAGGGCACCGAGGCCCCTGGTCGACACCCGCCCTCGCCCTCCCTCTCCGCCCTTTGTCCCCGCCTGCGCCCCCCTCTCCCCAAGACCCGCTCCCTCCCCTCCTCCAAACTTGCCCGGTCGCCCGCCATGGCCGCACCCGGCCTCGGGCACTACGTCCACGCGGCGCCGGACGTGGGTCTCGACAGCTACGGCGTGCAGCTGCAGGCGTACCCTCCTCCGACAGGCGCGTCGTCGTCGTCGACCAGCTCGCCGTTTCTCCCCGCCCTTCCTCCGACCGTGGGCGGCTTCCACCTCGATCAGCACCAGCAGCACCAGCAGCTCGACTGGGGGGCGATGCAGCAAGGTCAACCGCACCTCCAACTGCCTCCTGTGACGCACGGGGGCTGGATGGGCGCCCTCCCGCCTGGGTTGGGCGACTTGCCGGGGGACGTTGGAGGAGCAGGCGGCGTCCCTGCACCCGAGGGCGGACCCGCATCGACGGTCGCGTATCCTCCTTCGATGAACGCACACGGCGGCATGCACTCTCTGCCACCCGTCCAGTACGACTGGCAGCTCCGGCCGAGGCCCTACACGCCGTACCACCTGCCCTCAGCCGCTCCCCCTCCTCCCCCCGCTCAGGGCGGATCCCTGTATGCGTACCGCCACGAGTACTCGCCCTACGCACCGCCTCACCAGCTTCCTCCGCCTCCTCCCGCCGCGTCTCACGCGCCCTTGACGTACCAGCCTCTCCTCCCCACCTTGGCTCCGCACCGTCACGCCCAGCCGCCCCTCGAACAGGCGCCCCCCGTCTACCACCACTCGTCGCCCGCTCCCCTCCCTTCACTCCCTCTCAGTTACCCCTCTGTGTCGTCCTACCCGCGGCGCGACTCGCTCTCGACGACCAATGCCACGCGCGACGGCAGCGCGGCCGTCTCGACGCCGTCGTCGCCCGGGTCGGCCGCGCCCGAGGAGCCGCCCGCACTCGTCGAGCCTCACTCGCCAGGCACGCGCCTCAACAACCACGCTGCGTCAGCGATTGAGCTCCCTGCGCATCGCAGCGTGCCGCCGTTGATCCCCGCGCTCGGGCACATCAACAGCGCCGATGTCGGTCGCGCACGAGTGATCGAGGCCGACCCTGGCGCAGCTGCGGGGACCAAGCGTGTCGCTGCCGCACCGGAGGGCAAGGTGGGTGCCCCGCCTACCAAGCGCAAGAAGGAACCAAAGGACCTCGCGAGTCGCAAGTACGCGTGCAACGAGTGCGACCAGCGCTTTGCCCGCCCGAGTGCGCTCGCAACTCACGTCGTGCGTTGTCGCTCACCGCTCGTGCGCTGGGGTCGCTCCGAGGCTGACAAGTTCCTCACTGACAGCTCACGCACACCAAGGAGAAGCGTTCGTCTCCGTCCTCGAGCCGATCTGCGTCGCATCACGTGTGCTGACCCTCCCTCCTCTTCCTCCCTCCCTCCCTTCCTCGACAGCCTTCGTCTGCTGCACCTGCAACCGCGGTTTCGCCGTCATGTCCAACCTCCGCCGTCACTGCCGAGTTCGCGTGCGTCCCGCCTTTTTCCGTCCTGGCTCAGGAGCCCTCGACTGACGCGTCTCCCCCGACAGAGTCACGCCCTCGCCCCCGAGCAAGAGTCGTCGGCGCGCCCTCGTCCCGCGCTCGGTTCGAGCTCGAGCGGCTCGTCAGGCTCGGCGAGTGGGTCCGCAGCCCCGGGGTTCCTGCCCGACCCAGGCCCGCCTCCGTTAAGGCCACTCGCGCCTGCACCCCCCGGGTTGCTGCCCGCGGCGCAGTCCTGATGTGGGCGCCGCTCCCAATCGACACTCTCAGCTTGACCCCACGTGCCTCCTGCCCTGTCCTCGTAGTGTCCTCTACTCCGGCGGTGTTGTCTTCCCGCGCTTGTCTCACCACCTCCTCGCCCCTGTATTCATTCTTGCTTGACGCGCATCGCGCATCGAATGAGAGTGAGCGTGCACGACGGACAGCGGGACTTGCGGGCGGTGCACGAAGGATAAGAGGCTCGCGCGTCCTCGCGAGAGAGAGGAGCGATCGGGCGAGTGCCAACTTCGCGCGAGGCGGCCTCCGATGCGCCTGGCCGCGCCTCGGTTGCTTCGCCGCCGCGCGACCGCCTCGCTCGACAGAGCAAGCACGCGACTACATTGCCGAGTGCAGCAAGTCCAGCAGCAACTCGCCCCCTTTCCTCGACGCACGCGCACCAGCCCGCTCAGAGTGGGCCTCGCTCCCCTCAGGCCTCCAGACCCGTCCTCGTCTCGTCTCGAGCGCCACTCGTCTCTGTCCTCGCCCGAGCCAGTAGCCAGGGCGCGCAGTCTCTGCACAGCGCCACTGTCCTGCTCTCTGAGCGAGCCCTGCAGCCGTGAGTCTCTCTCCGTTGGCCCCCTCGCCTCGTCGCACCACCCGTCTCCCTCAACCTTGGCCCTCGAGTCGCTCACACGCCACACACGCAGGTTGCGCCACTCGCACAGCACACACGAGATGCCGAGCAACCCCTTTGCCACGCCCAAGGTGGGTCAGGCCGTCGAGCTCGACCCCCTCGACGTGCCCGACCTGGCGGACCTCCCGCCTGGCGTCCCTCCGCTTGCGACCGACGACCTCGTCCCGCTTCTTCGTGCCCGCCTCCTCGATGGTCTCCCCTACACGTCCCTCTCGCCCCGCGTCACGGTCGCCCTCAACCCGTTCCAGTTCGTCCACGCGACGAGCGACCAGGCCCTCGCCGACTGGCGGGCAGAGTACGCAGATTGCGGCAGCGACGGCGTCAGGGGTCGCCTCGGCCCGCATGTCTGGGCCACGGCGCAGAAGGCGCTTTACCACATGACGCGCACCGGCCAGGACCAGGCCATCGTCCTCAGGTGCGCCTCCATACCCTCCTCTTCCCCTGTCGGACCTCCTTCCCTCGTTCGAGAGTCGCCTGACGCCTGCTCGTGCACGCACACAGCGGTGAGACGGGTTCCGGCAAGACCGAGTCTTCGAGGCTCATGCTCAAGGCGCTCATCGACATCGCGGCGCCGCCCGCCGGCAAGAAAGGCGCCAAGCTCGCCTCGTCGATCCCGGCCGCCTTCTTCATCCTCGACTCGTTCGGCCACGCCGCGACGACGTCGAACGCCAACGCGTCACGCTTTGGGCGTTACACCGAGCTCCAATTCAGCGACAAGGGCCGCCTCACGGGCTTGAAAGGCCTCGAGTACTTCCTCGAAAAGTCGCGCGTGTCGTCGGCTCCCGCAGGCGAGCGCAACTTCCACGTCTTCCACTACCTCGTCGCGGGCGCGTCGCCGGACGAGCGCGAGCACCTCCGCTTCGACAGCGCCTCGTCGTTCCGGTACCTCGCCCAGGCGCGCTCGTCGGCGGCGTCCGTGCAGTCGGACGTGACGCGCTTTGCCCAGCTCAAGGACGCGTTCAAGACCGTCGGGTTCCCCAAGAAGGCCGTCGCGTCCGTGTGCCAGGTCCTCGCCGCCATCCTCCACCTCGGCAACATCGAGTTCCACATGGACCGCCACCGCAACGCCGACTCGGCCGTCGTCAAGAACCCGCACGTTCTCGAGACGGCCGCCGAGTTCCTCGGCGTTGACGCGGCCGAGCTCGAGTTCGCGCTGACGAACAGCTCGACGCTCGTCATGGGCGAGGTGTGCGCCGTCTTCCTCGACGCCGAGGGCGCCGCCGCCAACCGCGACGACCTCGCGCGCACGCTCTACAGCCTCGTCTTCAGCTGGGTCGGCGAGTTCCTCAACGAGAAGCTGTGCCGCGACGACTTTGCGACCTTCATCTCGCTCGTCGACTTCCCCGGTCCGGTCCAGCACGCCTCGTCGCACCGCGACGGCCTCGGCGTCGAGGCCTTCTGCTTCAACCTCGCCGCCGAGCGCGTCCAGGGCTACCTCCTCGACCAGCTGCACGAGGCCGACAAGGCCGAGTACGCTGCCGAGGGGCTCACGCTACCCGGTGCCGACGCCAAGTACGCGACCAACTCGGAGACGGTCCGCCTCTTGACGAACCAGCCCGGCGGCCTCGTCCACATCATCGACGACCAGTCGCGTCGCCGCGGCAAGACAGACTCGACCATGCTCAAGGCCATGACCAAGCGCTGGTCCAACCACCCCTCGTTCTCGTCGCGCGAGGGCGACGAGGCACAGGGTCGCCCCGGCTCGTTCGTCGTCTCGCACTGGCACGGTCAGGCGACCTACTCGACCGAGAACTTCATTGCGAGCAATTCCGAGGCCGTATCGCCCAACTTTGTCACCCTCCTCGGCGGATCCTCGACGACGCCGCGCTCGTCCGACGGCCGCACGACGCCCACTGCGCGCGACGCGCTGTCGGCCGCAACGGGCGGGTCGACGTTCTCGTTCATCCGCCAGCTCTTTGCCAACGGCGCGGTCGAGACCAAGGCGCACCCGCGCAGCGAGGAGACGCTCGTCGCCGCGAGCCAGAAGGTCGGGCCGCGCCGCGCGCCCTCGATGCGTCGCCCCCAGCGCGGCGGACAGCACAACCCATTCGGCGGAGCCGGAGGCGACATCGACGAGGAGGATGAGGACGCTGCCCACGCGAGCGGCGACAAGGGGGCCGCCGCGGCGGGTCGCTCGGTCGTCCAGGAGGTCAACGACTCGGTCACGCTCCTGCTCAACACGCTCCAGACGAGCACGTCGTGGTTCGTCCTGTGCGTGCGGCCCAACGACGCTCAGCTCCCGAACCAGGTCGACGCCAAGCTCGTCAAGCACCAGGTGCGCGCGTTTGGGCTTGCCGAGCTCTCGCGCCGCCTCCAAGGCGAGTGGGCCATCAACCTCGAGGTTCGCGAGTGGTGGGAGCGGTACGGCCAGATTGCGGTCCTTGCCGAGGAGCAGCAGGCGCTCGGCGCGCTCATGTACCGCGACAAGGCGGTCAAGGTCCGCGAGCTCCTCGGCTTTGGTGAGCGCGAGATGGGCATCGGCAAGAAAAAGGTGCGCTCTCTCCCGTCTTTCGCCCTTGTGTCCGCGTGACTGACGCGTGCCTTTGCTGAAGGTCTTCCTGAGCGACAACGCGTTCCGCTACCTCGAGGACTTCCTCCGCGCCGACGATCCCGAGGAGCAGGCGCACTGCCGCGAGATCCTCAACCGCGGCTCGGCTGGGGCCGGCGCCACTCCAGACGACCCTTACTCGCCGTACGGCTTGCCGGACACGCCCGGCCTCGACTCGTACAACGACGAGTTCGCCAAGACGACCTCGACGGCTGCGTTGCCGATCCTCGCGCACAAGTATGGCGCCAACGCGACGCCCGCTTACGACGACGACGAGTACGAGATGGACCGCAAGGAGTACCTCGCGGGCGGCGGCGTCGGTGGCGGCGACGACGAGTACTACCCCGGCTCGCAGCGCAACCTGCACGATGAGGAGCGGTCGCTCGCGCCCTCGGCATACACGAGCTCGCGCCCCATGTTCGACACGGGCAAGGGGTCCGAGAAGGAGCTACTCGCGGGGAGCAAGGAGCACAACGAGACGGTCGAGGTGATCCGCACGAGCTCGGCGCGCAAGCGCTGGGTCGCCCTCACGTGGCTCTTCACGTGGTGGATCCCGTCGCCGCTGCTGAGGTGGATCGGAGGCATGAAGCGGCCCGACGTGCGCATGGCGTGGAGGGAGAAGCTCCTCATCAAGTGCGTCTCTCCTCACCCCGCGGTCACTCGACGTACAGGACTGACCCTGCCGTCACGCGCAGCATCCTCATCTGGCTCCTCTGCGGCTCGGCCGTCTTCGTCATTGCCGTCCTTGGACCGCTCATCGTGCGTTCCCTCCGCTCTTCCTCTCGCGACCTGCGGGCTCGCTCGCTAACGAGGGTCCGTGACTGTGCGCAGTGCCCGACCGAGCACGTCTTCAACACGCAGGAGCTCAACGACCGCTCGTACACCCAGAACCCGGACAAGATGCTCGTCGCGATCCGCGGCGAGGTGTTTGACCTGTCGTC
Source organism: Rhodotorula diobovata (assembly GCA_006352295.1). Taxonomy (NCBI): domain Eukaryota; kingdom Fungi; phylum Basidiomycota; class Microbotryomycetes; order Sporidiobolales; family Sporidiobolaceae; genus Rhodotorula; species Rhodotorula diobovata. The sequence goes on along the minus strand of SOZI01000044.1, from coordinate 31,010 downwards.
GTTCGCGCCGCACCATCAGCCCGGCAGCTCCGTCATCCCGACTGTGCGTGTTCTCCTTCTGCGACCCGCCAACCGTTGCGCAATCGCTGACCCGCTTACCCGCACAGACCAACATTGAGAAGCTCGGCGGCAACGACTTGACGAACTACTTCCCCGTCCAGGTGAGCGCGCTGTGCAACGGCGTCGACGGCAACGTCAGCCCCTGGGTCACGCTCGAGTCGGCCAACATCTCGACGGCCATCACCAACGTCGCCAAATACCACGACTTCCGCGCTTACACCAACGACGTCCGCCCCGACTGGTACTACGAGAGTGCGTCTTTTCGCCGTCTCTTAACGACGGTCGTTCCCGGGCTGACACGAGGTGCAACACTTCCTCGCTCCCTCGCAGCGATGGTCTACCTGCGCTACAACTACCGCAAGGGGTTCATGGGGTACTCGCGCGGCACGGTCAAGAAGGAGGCCAAGGAGAAGGGCATGAACATCGCCATCTACGACGGCAACGTCTACGACCTTTCGACGTACATCCAGAACAACGGCGGCGGCATCCGGGTCCCGCAAGGCGCGACTGCGCCGAGCGGCGTCGACCGCAATTTTATGGCGACGCCCATCGTCGACCTGTTCCGGCAAAAGGCCGGTGGCGACCTGACGAGCGCCTTCGACAGCCTCAACCTCGACGCGGCCGTCCTCGAGCGGCAGAAGATCTGTCTGCGCAACCTCTTCTTCATTGGCAAGATCGACAACCGCAACTCGCCCCAGTGCCAGTTCTCGCAGTACATCCTCATCGCCCTGTCGTGCGTCATGGTCGCCATCATCGGCGCCAAGTTCATTGCCGCGCTCCAGTTTGGCCGCAAGCGCAAGCCCGAGGACTACGACAAGTTTGTCATCTGCCAGGTGCCGTGTTACACCGAGGGCGAGGACTCGCTGCGGGCGTGCATCGACTCGCTCACCAAGCTCAAGTACGACGACAAGCGCAAACTCCTCATGATCATCTGCGACGGCATGATCGTCGGCTCGGGCAACGACCGCCCGACGCCGCAGATTGTGCTCGACATCCTCGGCGCCGACCCAACCATCGACCCGGAGCCGCTCAGCTTCCTCTCGATCGGCAACGGCGACAAGCAGCACAACATGGCGAAGATCTACTCGGGCCTGCACGAGGCCGGTGGCCACATTGTCCCCTACGTCGTGCGTCCTCCCTATCGTTGAGCATCGCGCGTGCGCGACTCCCGGACTGACCTTGCGTCGCTCCGTCCGTGTGTGTACGTGCACAGGTTGTCGTCAAGGTCGGCAAGCCCACCGAGCGTCAGCGCCCGGGCAACCGTGGCAAGCGCGACTCGCAGATGCTGCTCATGCGCTTCCTCAACCGCGTCCACTTTGACTCGCCTATGGCGCCCGCCGAGCTCGAGATGTACCACCAGATCAAGAACGTCATTGGCGTCAACCCTTCATTCTACGAGTACCTGCTCATGATTGACGCCGACACGACCGTCGACCCCATGTCGCTCAACTACCTCGTCGGCGGGTTCGTCGAGGACCGCAAGATCATAGGCCTGTGTGGCGAGACGTCGCTCGCAAACGCTCGCGCGTCGTGGACCACCATGATGCAGGGTGCGTCTCCGTCTCTCTGCTGTACTTTGTCTTGTCTGTGCTGACGCTTTCGCCGTGCGCTAGTCTACGAGTACTTCATCTCGCACCACCTCACCAAAGCCTTCGAGAGCTTGTTCGGCTCGGTCACCTGCTTGCCCGGCTGGTGCGTCGTCCCTCCTGCCCCATGCTCTCCGCCAAGCTGGACCTGACAACTCGCCCCGCAGCTTCTCGATGTACCGCATCCGGACGCTCGAGCACAAGCCCATCATCATCTCGGACGCTGTCCTCGCAGAGTACGGCGAGAACAAGGTCGAGACGCTGCACGTCAAGGTGCGTCGCTCTCTCTCTCTCTCCGGTCCTGCCAGGGCCCCTCAGCTCACCCAGACCCCGTCCCCGCAGAACCTGCTTTCGCTCGGCGAGGACCGCTATTTGACGACTGTCATCCTCAAGCACTTTTCGCAGTACAAGCTCAAGTTCACGCGCTTCGCCAAGGCTCAGACGATCGCGCCCGACGAGTGGAAGGTGCTCATGTCGCAGCGCCGTCGCTGGATCAACTCGACCATCCACAACCTGTTCGAGCTCCTCTTCATTGACCGCATGTGCGGCTTCTGCTGCTTCTCGATGCGCTTTGTCATCCTCGTCGGTGCGTCTCGTTTCGCCTCGACGCGACTGAAAAAGGGAGGCCGCGACTGACCCATTCCCTTCCCGCGCAGACCTCGCGTCGACGCTCATCTCGCCCGTCACTGTGGCCTACATCGTCTACGTGCGTCATACCCCCCTCTTTCACGGCAGGACAGGACACCTGGGACTGACCAGCGCATTGCCCGCGCAGCTCATCTACATGGTCGTCGGCGAGCACAAGGCCATCCCGACGTTCGCCCTCATCATGCTCGGCGCCATCTACGGACTGCAAGTTATCATCTACGTCCTGCACCGCAAGTTTGAGCACATTGGATGGATGCTCGTCTACATCTGCGGCATCCCCTTCTTCTCCTTCATCCTCCCGCTCGTGTCGTTCTGGCAGATGGACGACTTCTCGTGGGGCTCGACGCGCGAGATTGTCGGCGAACAGGGCAAGCGCCTCCTCGTTCACGACGAGGGCAAGTTTGACCCGGCGTCGATCCCGCTCCGCACGTGGAGCTCGTTCGAGGCCGACCTCTGGGTGCGTCGTCCTTTCCCTCCTCATTTGCGCCCTTGCTCGTGCTGACGACTTGCACCTCTCGCAGGAGACGGGCTCGAACGCCTCGATTGGCGAAATCATCGAGGCGTCCAAGCAGGAGCGCGAGCAGTCGCAGTACGGCATGCCCTACGGCGCGCCCTCGGCGTACGGCGCCGCCTCGACACGCGACTTTTCGCCTCAGCGCTACGGCGGCGGCGGCGGCGGCATGGGCACTGTCGGGCACTACGCGGCGCCGTCTGTTGGCTCCCTCCCCCGCGGCGCGGCGGCCAGCGTCTACGGCGGCTCGGCGTACCCTGCGTCGGTCAACCCTTACGCGCAGCCGGGCGCAATGAGCACGTTCGCCGGCGCCGGCAAGCGCGACTCGACGACGTCCTTCTTTGCCGCCAACGCGCTCGCCCAGGCGGGCATGCTCCCCGCGGGTCACCGCAGCAGCTCGGGCGACCTCCTCGGCGGCGGCGGCGTGTACAACGCAAGCCCGCGCGCCATGTCGCCGGTCGGCGAAGGAGAGCGTCAGGGCGTTCCGCCCGACGAGGTCATCGTGCACGACGTGCAGGAGATGCTCGCGACGGCCGACCTGCAGACCGTGACCAAGAAGACGGTGCGCACCGCACTCGCGCAGCGGTACGGCGTCGACGACTTCAGCGCCGACAAGAAGGCGCTCATCAACGCCGTCATCAGCGAGACGCTCGGTCTCGCCTGAGGAGGACGTGCCCTTCGGCTCTCTTCATGCCTCTCTCTCCCATCTTTCCGTCGTTTCTTTCTCAGCCCCTCATTGCCCCACAGACACTAGTTCACCTTCATTCCGTGGTTCTCTCGAGCCTCCTGTAGCAACCTCCCCCCCGTTCATTCGCCCCTTCTGTGGAAACGCGCGCCTCTGTGCATTTGCCCCCTCAGGTCTATGCTGCTCCTCCCCTGCGACTTCCGAGCTTCAAGCGTTCAAGCGCGGCCTCCTCTAAGCTAGACTAGACAGACAACAGCGACAAGACGCTCCACAGGTACAGCGGGATGACGAGGTTGTCGTTTTGCGCCGACGCGGCTTCGAGCAGCGCGGCGAGCGTGACGCCGAGGATGTACCGCGGGAGCTGCGCAGTTCAGCACGTCAGTGACGGGTTTGGAGCCTGTTCTGTAAGGAGGGGGGCCAGCCGCACCGAGAAGGGCTCGACGACGCCGACGAGGCGGAGCAGCCAGGCGCAGAGCACGACCGACGAGACGAACGCGGCCGTGCCTTCGAGTGTCTTCGTCGTCCCGGGCCAGCGCGTGCGACCGACGAGTTTGCCAACGATCGAGGCCTGCGATTTGCACGCCAGAGCGGTTGAAGTCAGTCAGGTGCAGAGAGCACGCAAACGAACGGAGGGCAGGCCACGCACCAGACTGTCGCCCACGCCGAGCACGAGCACGCCCGTGTACCGATTGATGCCCCTCCCCTCGAGCCACAGGCCGCCCGCACACCCCGTCAAGAGGTAAAAGTGGCTCAGGATGACGGGCCCGCCGTCCTTCGAGTCGACGAACTCGGAGAAGAAGATGTGCAAGGGCCCGCCGATCGGGTACAGGGCAAAGTAGCGCGCGTACTCGGCAAAGGTGAAGAGGGAGAAGGCGACCGAGAAGGCGAGCGATGTGAAGGCGGGCTGTGTCAAAAGGGGCGCGGGCAATTCGATGGCGCAGGGTCAGCGTCGAGATGCCAGCATCAAGATAGCTTGGAGAAGGAAGACGACGCACGTCGACGGCGATGCCCGGCACAAACATGAGCACGGCGAGCGCATGAAAGAACTTGCGCCGCATGTTGAGACTCGCATGCACGGCCTTCTCCTCGCGCGCGCTCTCGGCCCCGACGCGCCCGACCGCCGCCTGCCTCCCCGCAGCGGCGCCGCGCATGGCGCCACTCGCACCCGCGCTCGCGGCGGCGCTGATGCGTGCCGCGCCGTGCATGGCGTCCATGCCCATGCCGAGGAGGCGCTTGCCCGCTGCGGCGGCCGCGGCGCTGCCCGTCGCGCGGGCACTGCTCTCACCCGGCGGGGCCACCGCCGTCGCGGATGCCTGCGTCTCCGGTGCCGCGCCGCTGGTCGTCCCTGGCGCCAGGGCGGTCGAAGAGAAGGTCGAGGCCGTGGGCGAGTGACTCGGCGACGGCTTGAGCAAGACGGCGGGGCTCGCGCGTGTGCGGATGCGGCGCTTGCGCACGAGGTGCGTCTGCCACCCTCCGATCGCCGACGAGATGGTCGTCCCCCAGTACGCGACGAGGGCGATCCTCCTCCACCCGCGCGAGGTCCGCTTGGCCGAGAAGAAGGACCAACCGGGCGGGAGGAGCGCCGCGGGCTGCTGCCAGTCTGACACGCCGTCGCTGTCGCCAAAGGCGAAGAAGCGCAGGGCCCACCCCCAGGGGCGCCGCAGCCGGCGGAGGAACGACGGGGGCGACGCGCCGAGCATCCAGCCTGCCCAGCCGCCGAGCGGGACGCACACGATGGCGCACAGGCCGACGGCGACGCCCAGTGCGAGGAGCTTGCGGTGCCGCTCGCGCTCGGTGGGCCACTTGAGGCGGTGGGAGGGGCGCGAGGCGATGTGGCGCGAGACGACGAGGAGGGGCGACAGGAGGAAGCCCGAGAGGAAGGCGCCCGGGATGAGCACCGACTGGAAGGCGATAACGGGCGTCGGGGCACGGAACGTCGGCGGGACGTAGGGCAGGCCGCGCTTGTAGTTCCACTGCCCCACCAGGAACCGTCAGTCGAGCTCGAGGGGTTACAACAGGAAGCGAAAGGACGCGCACCCTTGCCCACGACAAGCGCCAGAACTCGAGGCACAAGGCGTTGCCGGCCACGGTCATCGTGTTGAGCTCGCCGAGGGTGAAGCCGCGACGGGCGAGGCGCGACACGAGGTAGAACGACGACTGCTGGATGTGCGTGGTCACCGCCGCCTCGAGTGGATGGATTGGGACACCACCTGTGCGTCGTCGGGAGGTGCGTCAGTGCCGGCAGGAGGGGGAGAGGGAGGGGACACGACGCACCCTCGACGAGCCAGTTGCACAATGCGAACACGGCCCACACGCCGGCGCTCAGCGTCGTCGCGACGCCCATAAAGCCAAAGAAGCGCTTCGTGTTGCTCTTTGGCAGGCGCTCGATGCGGAACAAGGTCCGTGCGAGGGCGAGGTGCAGCAAGAGGCACGCGGCGTTGAGCGCGGTCAGGAGGACGAGCTCGTACCGTGCCTGGAAGAGGGCTCGCGCGCGCTCGAGCGGCGCGGAGAGGACGGCGGGGTCGAACGACGCGCGGTCGAGGCGAGGGGACGACGTGGCGTGGATGCCGTTGGCCTCCCAGACGTCGACGAGGGAGCGGATCCCCTCGAGGCCGACCCCGCGACCGGTGTCGTCGGCCGTCGCGTACGTGTCCCACCAGACGGCGGACGCGAGGAGGACGGGGAGGACGAGGGCGGCCGCGACGCCGTCGTCGGCGTACTTGGGGTCGCGGTACCCTCGCTCGTCGGTGAAGGGCGCCTTGAAGTAGTGGCCCTCGCGCCGGAACAGCGAGATGAAGGGGACGGCGAGGGCAAAGACGAGGAGGGCGCCGAGGGGGACGGCGGGGATCGAGGGGAAGACGGCCGTCGGGACCATCGAGTAGAGGCGCCACAGGGCAAAGAGGAGCGGGATGAGGAGGATGACGACCTCGAAGACGAGCGACCTCCGGATGTGGTACAGCGGGAACGGGCTCCACCCTGGACGGATCGAGTCGAGCGTGAGCGGCGGCGAGGGCTCGCGCGCCGCTGGGGGATCGGGCATGACCTTGGAGGGGCGGTTGCGCGGCACGGTGCGCCCTCCTCGCGCGGGGTGCAGCGACGGCGAGACAGGTCGCCTCCGCTCCTTGTTCTGCGAGTGACCCTCGAGCGTGTCGAGGAGCGCCGACCCCCACGAGCGCTCCCTGTGCGCGCTGCCCGCGCCGCCGGTGCCGCGCACCGTCCCCGGGGACGTGCTCCGCTTCTTGACGAGGACGTGCTCGCCCCTGCCGCGCTCGCCCGCCCACTGCTGCGGCGGTGCGCTCAGCCTGCGCGCGTCGTGCTGCTGCTGTATCGCCGCCGCCATGCCGCCGCCGCCGCCGCCGCCGCCCGTGCCGCTGCCACCGCTGCCCGATTCCGCGCCGTCAAAGCCTGGGAACCCCTCGCCAAAGATGCGTGCACGGAGGACGGCCTCGTCGGCGTCGCTCTCGCTGCTCGTCGACTCGTTCTCGCCGTCGGCGCCGTCCGTCTGAGAGCCCGACGCGCTCGCCATGTAGTAGCTCTCGGCGCCACCGGCCGCAGCGGCTGCCCCTCGGCCTGCGCGCAGGCCCGGGCGCGACGCATGCCCGTGGGCGTGGGCGTGGGCGAGCGAGACGGGCTGCTGGAGCGACTGGGCGGGGGAGCGGGGCCGCCGCGAGCGAGGCGTCGGGGACGGGGCGGGCACGGGGGCGACGGCCGGCGGGACGGTGCCGGGTGAGCGCGAGGGCGACACCCGAGGCGTCTGCGTCGGGGTCGAGCGAGTCGAGTGGGAGCGAGAAGGGGCCGCCACGGTGGGCACTGGGGGTTGCGGAGACGCCGGGGGTGGAGTGAGGTGGTGCTCGTGTCGGCAAAGGCGGGAGGGAGGGTGGATCCCAAGGCGTGCCGGGAATCTCTGCGCTTGCGCGAGGGTTTTTGCAGCTCTTGAGCAGCCTAAGGCGAGCGGGCCTGGTGCACTCGGAGCTGTACGATAGACGCGAGGCTTGAGGTGGAGGGGTTGCGACGTCGGGACTCGGAAGACGCGGCGGCAGCGAGCTCCGTCCGAGGCTAGGCAGATGGGAAACAGCGGTGTGGGCGGGCTCGTGCGGTACTAAGCCCCTGGTTCAAGCCAGTGGTGCTCGAGCTGGTTTGAGCGCTGTACCGTGGGGTGTGAGGAAGGAAGGAGGAGCGAGCGTCGATCACAGCCTCGATGAAGATGAAGGCGCCGGTCGCCGACAGCGCCGCCCCTCGTCGCTGCATTGGACTGCACGGGACGGAAAGGGTCCCCACTGCGAAAGTGTCACAGGGCTTGCTGCACCATGACCGAGGCTTCCCTCGAGTTGCGTCGTGCGTGCGTCGCCGATCGCCGCCGTGCTTGCGCGGCGGAGCAACGGCGGAGCGCCTCGTCGTCCTCCACATAGCCTGCATCCCAGTTGCGCCTCGACTGCTCCTGCTCTTTGAGCACTCGACATGCAGCCTCCCACCCCACGCAAACCCGACCCGGCGGTCACAGCCTCAGCGTCGACGTCGACCTCGACTTCGGCGAACCCGCCGCCCTCGCTCGACTCGGCGGCCAACTCGCGCCAGAACCGCATCATCCGCGCATGCGACCTGTGCCGCAAGCGCAAGGTGAGCGATGCTGTCCCTGCCTCTGCCATCAACTGCTGCTGCAGCCCCTCCAAGCCGTGATCAGTTCCCCCCCGTGCTGACTGACTACTGTGCTCTGTCAGATTCGCTGCGATGCTGATGGCCCGACAGGACCAGAAGAAGCCATAGCCAAGACGCCATGCTCGCTGTGCGTCTCGCACGAGGTGCCGTGCGTCTTCTCGGTGCGTCTCTGCGTCCTCCTGCGCCGTCTGCTCGTCCCGCCTGCCTGCCCCGACCCCCGACCCCTGCGACGAGTCGTGATCGAGTTCTGCCGTCTTCACCAAGCTGACGAGCGGCTCTGGTCGGTGGTGCAGGAACGCCCCGTCAAGCGTCCCCCGCCAAAGGGCTACGTCGAGTCGCTCGAGCGACGCCTCGAGGCCATGGAGGGTCTCCTCCACAACCTGTCGTCCTCGTCGACTCCCTCGGCCCAGGGCGCACCACCGCCCGCCTCTGTCGCACCTTCCCTTCCTCCCCTCGCACGTCCTGCGCCAGCTGCGCCACTGCCACAGCTCGACACGGCGTCCTTCGGCCAAAGCCTGCCGCAAGGCAACGTCGCGCCCACCTCTTCGCAGCCGCTCTCGGCGTCGTCGCGCGCTCCGAGTCCGCCCCCGACCGATTTGGACGTGATCCACGGCTTGAGCGAGCGTCTCGACGACCTGGTTATCCAGACGGTGCGCACACTCGCTCCCCAGGGCAGGCCGTCCCGCAAAGGCAGTTGATCTGACCCCGGCCCGTGTCCTCGCAGGAGCGCTACGTCGGGCGAGAGTCGGGACTGCACCTCGTCGAGAGCGTCCACGCCTACGTGGGCGCCATCCCGCCAACCCAGGCCGTCGACGAACCTTCCCTCGCCGAGAAGCTCTGGTCGGCAGAGCACGACCGCCTCGGGTTCAAACTCGCCCCCGTGCCGCCTCCCGACCTCGCCCGCCTCCTCATTGACGCCTTCTTTGAGCACTTGGGCCAACTGTGCCCGTTTGTCCACCGCCCTTACTTCGAAGAGTGCATCGCCAACGGCCTCTTCGAGACGGACGCGACCTTCCGCGGCATGTGTGCGTGGTCATTCCCTGCCTGCGTCCTCCTCGCGCAGAACGAACGTTGGGCAAGGGCTGACCTCTCGTGTGCTCGCCGGCAGACTACGCCACGTGCGCGATCGGAGCCCGCTTCGTCGACGACCCGCGCCTCGATGACGCCAAGGTGAGCGTCGCCGCCGACGACGAGAGCGAGCTCCGCCACGCGCGCGGGTACAGCTTCTTCTGGACGTCTGTGCACGCTGGGAAGGTGCGCTTGTCCCCGTCCTGGCTCGGGTGTCGTCGTCGAGCGTGACGCTCACTTGTCCCGTCGTCGTCTCGCCGCGCAGGACCCGTTCCGCCCGGCGTCCGTCTTTGACATGATGGCCGCAGTGCTGCAAGTCATGTGGCTGCTCGCCTCGACCGGGTTCGTCACGGCGTGGACGTTTATCGGGTTCGCTGGTCAGTCTGTCGCCGCTTCCCCCCTCGGCGCCCTCGACCCCCCCTCGCTGACTGACTCCTGTCCTGTACTCCCTCAGTCCGCCGAGCCGTCGACATCGGTGCGCATCGCGAGGGGCGTACGCGTTGGACCCTGTCGCCGATGCAGGACCAGCTGCGCAAGCGCGCGTTCCACTGCCTGTGCCTGCACGACCGGTTCATCTCGTCTGCGCTCGGCCGCCCTGTCGCCATCCAGGACGACGACATGGACGTCGCTGCGCCGCTCGATATCTCGGACGAGGACCTGACGGCGTGGGACCGCGCGGCGCAAGCGGCGCTCCTGCGACGCGAGCCGCCTCCGCCTCCGCCGCCTGCCCGTGTCGCTCAGAGCTCGTCCCCGTGGGCGTGCTACATCGAGCTTCACCGCATCATGGGGCGGGCGCTCAAGCTCCTGTACGGCCTCAAGCGCGACAGGAGCCACGAGCAGACGGTCAGGAGCATCGCCGAGCTCGACGGGGCGCTCAACTCGTGGCGCAAGACGCTCCCGCCGCAGCTCGTGTGGGACCCGGCGCGGCAGTCGGACAGCGACCTCCTCGCGTCGGCGTGGTGCATGTCGACCTACTACCAGACGCAGATCCTCGTCCACCGCGAGTTCATCAGCCCGATGCGGAGCCGCGCCCTGGGCTTCTCGTCGCTCGCCATCTGCTCCAACGCGGCGCGCGCCATCGCCAACGTGCTCGACGCGCTGCGGCAGCGCGACCTCCTCGAGCGCACGTGGATGTGGGCCCCGATCGCCGCCGTCTCGAGCGGCCTCATGCTCCTCATCGGCGTCTTCGCCAACCCGTCCGGGCCGGGCGCCCCTCGCCCGACCCTGACCCCGTCGGCAGCGAGCGACGTCAAGCGGTGCATCAACGCCCTCGAGCGCCTCCGACACGCGAGCTTCATGGCGCACGGGATGCACACCGCGCTGTGCAACCTCGCGCGCGTGTCGGCGGCGCCGCCGGCGTCTCTCGCGGGGGCGGGGAGGACGTCCCCGCCGACGACGACGACCGCGAGTGCGTCGCCGACTTCGGCGCTCAAGTCGAGTCTCAAGCGCGGGAACCCGGACGAGTGGACCGACGGGCGCAGCCCTGCGACCGAGGGCGGCGCGTCCGACAGGCCGTCACCGACGACTGCCGAGGCGCAGTACGAGACTGCCGCGGCGGGTTTCAACGGAGCATCACAGCAGCAGCAGCACAAGGCGCGCAAGCTCGACAAGGGCCTGCCGTTCTCGACGCAGGACCTCTCGTGCCCGCTCTTCAACGGCAGGCCGACGTTCCTCTTTGGCGCGGCCGCCAACTCGTGCGCATCCACCTCGGCGTCCGGCTCGGGCTCCGGCTCGGGTTCGGGCTCGGGCTCGTCGATGTCGTCGCTGTACCCCGACGTGGCGGGACCGCCTGCACCCGCACCCGCTCCTGCTTCGGCGAATGCGCCCTCGGCTGCGGCGGCGCAGTACTCGGACTTCCCGTCGGACCTCACCTTCCTCGATTACCTCAACGGCGGGTCGTCGTTCGCGGGGAGCAACGGCGGCTCGCAGCAGCCGCAGCAGCAGCAGCCGCCGACCTCGGCGGCGCTCCCGGCACCCTTCAACCCGGCCGGCTCGTTCGTCGCGAGCGGCTTCGCACCCGCGCACCCGCAGCCGCAGCCGCAGCCGCAGCCGCACGCACAGAACCACGCACTGCCGTCCCACCTGCCCCCCTCGTTCTTCACGACCCCGGACTTCTGGTCCCTCCCGCTCGACGACCCGAGCGCGGTGCCGCCCGCCGTCAACGCCGCGACGGGCGAGCTCCTGAGCCACCTCGGCGGCTTGTCGTCGGTGGGGATGGGGATGCCGGGGCCGGGCGGTGGGTGGGGGGCGCTGCAGAGCCATGGTCAGGCGCAGGCGCAGGGGCAGGCGCAGCAGGGGTGGGGCTCGTTCGCGCCTCAGCAGCAGCAGCAGCAGCTTGGGCAGACGGCGCAGTACGCGGCGCAGGGGCAGGGGATGCAGCAGCAGGACCCGTTCGGCTACGGTGCGCTTCACTTGGCCTTCGTTCCTCTTTCCTCGGGGCCCACCGCGCTGACGCACGCCCGCCCTGCCGGCCCCGTCCGACCCCACAGACGCGACCCTCTTTGGCGGGCTGTCGCCGTTCCTCAGCACGAGCACGGGTGAGCAGCCAACCCGGCCGCAGCAGCAGCAGTCGCAGCCGTTCGCGACGGGGAGCGGGCTCTGAAGAGCGCGCACTTGTACCACTCCCGACGAGCAAGAACGAGACTGAGCAGTGCAGTAGACGAGAGGTTCCGTGGTTGTGTTTTTTTTTTTCCTTGTTGTGCCTGTTGTACTGCCGAGTACATGTCACATCGCTCTCACTTGGCGTGCGCCGCCGAGAGGAAGCCGAGACAGAAGACTGCAGTTACACGCGCGAACGCCGCTCTCCTCCTCCTCACTCGTCAAGGTGCGCATCTACTCTACTCGTCGTCGACGGCGTTCTGCGCCTCGGTCCTCGCCTGCGCAAGAGTGAGAGCGCACGATGTGAGCCTGCCGCACGCACAGAGGAGGCAGAGAGAGAGAGAGAGAGAGAGGGGGCAGGGGCTCACGGCAAACGAGGCGTCGTCGGTCTGACCCGACAGCTCCTTGACGAGGCCGTCGTGCGGGTACGCGCGCGGGAGCATCGGGGCGAGGGCGCGCATCTCGTACACGCCCGCGGCGAAGAGGCCGACGGCGCCGAACATGGCGACGAGCTGGAGCAGGGCCGACGAGGGCTTGACCTTGTGCACGTCCGGGGCCCACATGGACTGGATGTCGTCGTTCTCGGGGAGCTGTGCGTGTGCGTGTGCGTGTTTGGGGGGTGGAGTGTGAGTGAGGGAGGGTCATCGAGCGATTGAGGGAGGAGACGAGGAGAGAGACGCAACGGGTTCGCCAAAGTGGATGCGCTCCTGGTTGTCCCACCAGCCCTTTGCCGGGCGGAGCTGCCTCGAGTCGTGCGAGAGGTGCGGGTACCCGAGGGCGGCGAGGGCCGGTTCGCGGTCGGGGTCGTACAGGGGAGCCTTGGTGGCCGGGACGGGGGGAGGGGCCGTGTCGGGCGAGGCGGCCGAGGTGGCGTAGGTGCGGAGGGCGGCAGCACGGCGGAGCGCAGTGCGTGCGAGCATGGTGTGTGCGGCTGTAGTAGTGTCGACGAGAGGACGAGGGGGAGGACGACGACGGCGACGAGCGGGTTGGCTCTCCACCAGCAGGACAGCCTCGCCCCTCCCATCCTGCTTGCACCGGCCAGTGCTCCCTCCACAACAGGCTAACCCTCACCTACCGACTCGGCCCCTCGCACCCCGTCCAACTCGCGCGAGCCGTCCCCTCCTCCCCCTCCAGCTCCCCTCCCTCTCGCTCTCTCCTGCCCCTCGTTGCCTCATCAACCACACGCGCACCACCATGGCAGACGTCGCCCTCCAGAACGACGCACCCCAGCAGCAACCCGCAAAGAAGCGCATGGTCAAGCGCAAACCCGCTCGCAAACAGGTCCGTCCCCCTCTCGCTGCTCTCGCGTCGGCTCACCTCATTCACCTCACTCCCCCCCGCGCCCCCGCAGGTCGAGGAGGGGCAGATCGAGCCACGCGTCGTGGAGCAGACCGGTCAGACCTACAACCTGTGGTACCACAAATGGGTGCGTCGCCTCGCTCTCCCCTCGCTCGACCCCCACTCACCAGCGTCTGACCCTAACGCCCGCCCCCACGCAGGCCGGCGGCGACAAGTATGATGCCATGGGCCTGCAGCAAAAGGCGCAGACCCGCGTCAGCATCAAGAACGACGCGGGCTACACTCGCGCAGACGGCAGCGGCAACAAGTACATCTGCCTGTACTTTGCGCGCGGGTGCTGCCCCAAAGGGTGGGTCTCTCTCTTCGCCCCTCGCTCTTCCTGCTGTCCACTCCACCCGCCGAGCCCGCTCTGACATGCCCTCTCGCGCCCTGCCTCACAGCGTCGAGTGCACGTACCTGCACCGTCTCCCGCCCGCGCAGCACGTCCTCCCCGACGCGTCGCTCGACGTCTTCGGACGCGAGAAGCACTCGGGCTACCGCGACGACATGGGCGGCGTCGGGTCCTTCAACCGCCAGAACCGCACGCTCTACATTGGCCGCCTGCGCGAGACGCGCGACACGGCAGAGGTCGTCGAGGAGCACTTTGCAGAGTTTGGCGAGATCGAGCGCAGTGAGTCTCTCGGCCTCGTTCTGCTGAACCTTGGCGTTCGAGTACACTGCGCGCGCTTTGACCCGCGGTCAACCAGAGTGGGCCCTTGATACTGATCACGGCCCTGGCCCGTCTCCGTCTTCCCCTCTCGCAGTCAAGATCCTCACGAACCGCGGCGTCGCGTTCGTCACCTACACGAACGAGCTCAACGCCCAGTTTGCCAAGGAGGCCATGATGCACCAGTCGCTCGAGAACGACGAGGTCCTCAACGTCCGGTGCGTCCCCCGCCTCCTCCCTCCTTTCTCCCTCTCTCCTGCTGACCCTGAGTGCACACACGCCGCAGCTGGGCCACTGAAGACCCGAACCCCGCCGCGGCACGCAAGGAGAAGGCGCGCCTCGTAGCCGAGGGCGAGCGCGGCGTCGCCAAGGCGCTCGACCCCGAGTTCGTGCAGCGCGTGCGCGAGCTCGACGAGCTCGAGGGGCGGGTCGGGCCTCGTGAGGACGCGGACGCGGGTGCGGGTGCGGGTAAGGAGGAGGAGGACGAGGGCGCGGGGAGGGGCAAGAAGCGCGCGAGGATCGAGCCCCCGCCCGGGGCGACCATCGTCGAGGAGCAGGCGCACAACGCCAATGCGGCGCCGCCGCCGCCGCCGCCTTTGCCCGCACCGGCGCCAGCGGCGGGAGGCATCCTCAGTGCGCACGCCGTCGACAGCCTGCGGTACATGGCGCACCTGCGGCAGCAGAAGACGGGCGCGCCGGCGCCTGCAGCTGTGGCGGCGGCGGCACCGGCGAAGGCGAAGCCGGCGGGGCTCGGGGCGCTCGCGGCGTATGGGTCGGACGACGAGTCGGATTGAGGGTCGCGGGAGCGAAGACGTGCGTGCAATCGCGAGCGGTGTTGTACTCTGTGGGTCTGTCCGGCACGGGTGCTCGCGCGGTTGAGTGAGGCGGTCCGGTCGACAATCAGCTCGAGGAGAGAGTCCTCCTCATGTTTGTGTGCGGCTCTCGCTGGACTGCACAGCGAGCTTTTAAGCGGTCGATCCATCGTGCCAGACTGGCGCAGGAAGCTGTGAGAGGCGAGGGCCGCCATCATGGGTGCTCGCCCAAGCTCGACCCCACCCGCGCCTCCGCAGGCAGGCTCGCCCTCGCTCTCCGCCTCTCCTCCTCTCCTCTCACCGCCTCACCCGCTCACAATGCCCAAGTCGACCCCCTCGCGCGCCAAGGCCACCCCTTCCAAGGCCGCTGCGTCCCCCGCAGCCGCCTCGACGCCCGCGAGCGCGTCGAAAAAGCGCGTCCGCGTCGTCGACAACGACGCCGCCACGGCCGCTGCGACGCCGGCCAAGAAGCCCAAGGGCAAGGCCGCCGCCGCTGCTGCGCCCACCGAGGCCGAGGTCGGCGGCAATGGCGTCGAGCGCAAGGACCTGCGCGACAAGGTCCCCGGCGAGGTTGAGGCGATCCGGAGTCGGGACGCGCCCGCGCCGCAGAAGGGCGCGCTGAAGAAGGGTGCGGCGCCTGCGAACGCTGCTGGTGCTGCCAAGGGCAAGGGCAAGAAGGTCGAGGCGGATGAGGAGATCAAGTTCGACGAGGGCGACGACGACGACGACGAGGACGAGGGCGACGAGGAGGAGATTGACTTCCTTGCGGGCTTCGAGTCGGGCGAGGACGACGGCGAGGACAGCTCGGACGAGGAGATGGACGACGAGGACGCGGCGGCCGCCAGCAAGGGCGCCGCGAACAAGGTCGTCGAGCAGCTGCCCAAGGTCAAGGGCGCACAGGTGCAGAAGAAGCTCGACGCGAAGGAGAAGAAGCAGGTGCGTGGCGTCTCCATGTCCCGACGCCCTTGACGACGAGGCGACTGACACGGAGACGAGCCGCCCGCAGCACAAGACGGGCACCGTCTACCTTGGTCGGATCCCCAAGGGCTTCTACGAGGACGAGATGCGGAGCTACTTTTCGCAGTTTGGCGAGGTGACGCGCTTGCGCCTGTCGCGCAACAAGAAGGTGCGTTCTCGCTCGCGTTTCGCTCAGACCCTCTCTGCCTCGGCAAGCGCTCACGTTCTCTCTCTCTTTCTTGCAAACCAAATGCAGACGGGCGCCTCGAAGCACTACGCCTTCATCGAGTTCAAGTACGCGTCGGTCGCGCAGATTGTGCACGAGACGATGGACAACTACCTCCTCGCGGGCCACATCCTCGTGTGCAAGGTCGTCCCGGAGGACGAGATCCACCCCAAGCTGTGGGTCGGCGCCAACCGCAAGTTCCGCCCCGTGCCCAAGGCGCGGCAGGACGCGGCGCGCCGCACCAAGCCCAAGACGGACAAGCAGCAGGACGCGATCCGCCAGAGGCTGCTCAAGCAGGAGGACAAGAAGCGCAAGCAGCTCGCTGACCTCGGCATCGAGTACGACTTTGGCGGCTACGCGGGCAAGGAGGTTGCGGGCGACGAGAAGGACGAGGACAAGAAGGCGAAGAAGGACAAGGCGGCCCCGGCCGAGGCGGGAGCTGAGGAGACGCCTCGACGCAGGAGCGCTCGCAAGAGCGCAGGTGGTGCGGCCGCGACCCCGACTCAGGTGCGTCGCACGTGTCTGTGTACCCTCGTGGGCCTTTCGCTGACTCTGCGCTCCGCAGTCGGCGACGAAGAAGAAGGCCGCGCCCCGCAAGTCCAAGTAGGAGGGACGAGAGCGGACGAGGAGGCCTCACGTGTGCTGCGTCGTTTCTGTGGGTTGTAAGAGCTATCGCAAACTACTTTCTAGTCGATCGACCACGCCTCGAGAGAGGAAAGCCGGGCAGGGCGAGATAGTGCATGGGCGCCGAGGAGAGCGCCTCACTGCGCCCTTCTCGAAACGCGCTTTCGTGCCGCGTCGTGCGTGCCTGCGCGGGGCGAATGGTCTTGCACATTGACATGGTGATTCGAGGAGGATAGTGGTACAGCAGAAAGAGGGCGCTCGTCTACTTCATGAAGCGCTCCATGTTGTTCTTGCCGCCGCGCGCCTCTGCAGCCTGGTACGCCGGGCGCTGCTGGATCGCGGCGTGCCAGCGGGTCACGTTGGGGTACTTGGTGAGGTCCAGCGGGGTCACGGCGAGGCCCTCGGCGATGAACGACATCATGACTGCGCGCGGCAGGAAGAGGAGTGAGTGAGTCGGCGCCTCGCGGTTCAGCGTGCGAGCGAGCAAGGAGAAGGACGCACTGTCGGCACCGGTAAGCTTGTCGCCGACAAAGAACTCCTTGCCTTCGAGGCTCTTCTCGACGAAGCCAAACGTCTCCTTGAGGCGCGGGATGACGAACTGGCTCATCGCCCCGCCCGTGATAGCGTTGACGAGCGGACGCGCGATCCACGGGGCCTGCTTCGGGATCGCAGTGAAGACGAGCGCGAACATGAGCGGGCCCATGGCAGAGCCCTCGGCATAGTGGAGCCAGTAGATGTAGTCGGCGCGTTGCTGGAGGTCGGACGACGAGGCCGGGATGGCGAGACGCTCGCCGTAGCGCTCGATGATGAATTCGGCGATGGCGCCAGACTCGGCGAGCGTGACGGTCTTGCCGTTCTCCGTGATGGTGACGACGGGAGACTGCGCCACGCGAGGGAAGACTGGTGAGTTGAGGAAGCGGCGGGCGACGGGGGTGCTCTGTTGGCTAGCTCACCTTGCCGAGAGGGTGGACCTCGCGAAGCTCGGGCGGCGCCAAGTTAGTCACGGTGCTGCGGGTGTAGCGCTTGACTGCGAGCAGAAGTGTACGGCGGCCGGAAGGGAAGGTCAAAGGGAGGAGAGCAGGCGCCAAGCGGTCAGTCCCGTTGCGTTCGTCCTGTCGAGACGTTGAAGCAACAAAGCGAACCTTCGTAGGTGAGGCCGAGCTGCGGCAAGAGCAAGAGACACGGGGGTGAGCCTTTCGAGCGAGCGTCTGCACGAACACAAGTGGGGCAGGGTACGCACCTCCTCGAGGAGCCACAGGATGCGCTGAGCACGACTGTCGTCCAGCCTGTGGGTCCTTCACCGTCAGTGACAGCCGCAGCGAGCGTTTCCTGAGGGGAAGGCCGCACCAGTGGACGACGATCGTCGGAGCCATGCTAGTGTCGTCGCGAGCTGGAGCTGGAGAGCTGCTTGGAACGAGGTGCGAGGAGACTTGGTCGAGGCGAGATTGGGCCGGAATGCTGGGCAGTGTCGAGCGCGTGTGCAATGCGGACGGAGGGAGAGGAGCAAGAAGCGCGAGGGAGGAAAGGCAAGCCAACTGGGGATCCGGATCTGCTCGCGAGGTCGCCGGGTCGGGCTTGTCGCCGACTCTCGCTCGCTTGGCAGGTCTCAAGATAACAACGCCCCACGAGCAGCATGCATGAGCAGTACGAGCCTGTAGGAATGCAACACGACGAACAACGGCTAGACAACTGCGGGGGCGGGAAGGGGAACGTCTACTGGAGGGGCACGAGGGCCTCACCAAGGGTTCTGCGTTGCGAAGGTCGACCCGCTCGAGCTCTCGTTCGCCTTGCTCCCTCCTGCACCCCACACCGACGACGACGACGGTGCCGATGCGTCCGCTGCGTCGTCCCGTTCCTCGCCCAGTGCGCCCGGCCCGGCCGGCGCATTCCACGGGTCGCCGCCAAAAGTGAAGGACGCCGCGTCGTCGAGCGAGGTCGAGGCGCCGAGCGAGAACGACGAAGCGCGGGTTGGCGTGATGTCGTTGGCGCCGCGGTCGAACCCGTTGGCGCCGGCAAAGGTGAACGAGGGCGTGTCGTCGACGCCGGAGGTCGTGATGGAGGGGAGAGAGGGGAAGGAGAAGGTCGACGTCGACGCGTAGTGGTCGTCGGGGAGGGCGACGCTCGATGCGCCCCAGCCCGTCTCGGCTGGCGGTGCAATTGAGGTAGGGTCGACCGAAGCGACGTTGCCGTTCCACTGCCGGCGCAGCAGCTCACGCGGGTCGAGCGCCTGGTCGAGCTGCGTCAGGTCGGTCTGAGGTGGCTCGATCGGTGGAGGAGCAGAGGGTGCACGGGCAATGTCGGCGCCAGACGAGGAGGAAGCGTTGGCGGCGGTGGACGAGAACGACGAGGTAGGGAACTCGTCGCCTGGAAGGCTCGCTGCCCGCTCGTGTGCAGGCTTTGGCAGCTGAGCGACCTCGGCCCGCAGCTTCTCGATGTCGAATGCTGTTGGGTCGTGCTCCTCTGGCGCGGCCACAGATGTGGACGACGCCGTCGTCGTTGACCGCTTCGGCGCCGCGGGCCTCGAGTCTGCCTCGACCGACCCGCGCCTCGCCGCCTTCTCGTCCTCGTCTGCCTCGGAAGCGGCGCGGGACGTCGTCGCGAGAGACAGGCTCGACGAGCTACGCCCGCCCGTCGTCGACACCGTGGCGCTCCCGACGGTCTTGGCGAGCGAGGTCGACGACGAGGTCGAAAGCCGCGCGGGCACGTCGTACTCCTCGTTCGAGGCTGTGCGCGACATAGGCTGCGAGTCGGTGGCCTTCTTGCGGCGGAAGATGTTGAGACCCTTGCGCTCTTTGCGCAGGCGACGCGCCTCCTCCTCCTCCTTGGTGAGGACCTCGCGCTCCGGCGCGTCCGGGTCGAGGTCGGGCTCGTCAAAGTGGTCGCCCGTCGTTTTGAAGCCGACGTATGCGAGGAGCTTGGGCATGCGGGGGCGGTAGCTGAGGTGCCCGTCGAGGAGGTGCGTCACGTCGACGTTCTCGAGGTCCGGGACGAGCTCGATGGGTCGCAGCCCGGCCACCGTCTGCAGACCGCCCGTCGTGGCGCGGAACAGGTAGCCAAGGACCCAGTCGTTCATCGCGAAGCCGTTGACGAAACGGCCCGAGACGACGCCGCGCACCTCGCGCCACACCTTGCGCGACGCGGTGACGGTCGCGCCAAAGAGGTACACCTCCTGCACGACGCCAAACGCCTTGCGCTTGGCGAGCTCGACCAACGCGAAGAAGATGACGCGGGCGCCGAGCGAGAAGCCGACGAGCGACACGGGGCGAACGCCCAGCCGTCGGTTGAGGAGGATGTCGGCAAGGATTGCGCCGGCTTGAACGGCGCGGTCGAGCGCGTTCGACCATGGGTTGTCGATCAGGTACGACAGCTTGGTGAGCACTTCGAGAGAGAGAGAGCAGTCAGCTGCAGGGTTCTCGCCACACAAAGGAGGAGAGGACAGGAGACGCACTCAAGGGCCACTGGAGCGCACTCATGAGCGCTGTCATGACGGTCGCGGCGAGCACCTGCTGCCCCGCCTGGGTAAGGACCTCCGACGTGAGGATGTTGAGCGCACGGCCGGTGTCGCCCATCATCTCCGGCTCCCACAGGACCGACAGGACATCGCCCATGACGGGGTCGATCGTGCTGAACGGCAACCGCACGTCGTCGCGGACGCCGTTCATGAAGCTGTACGGCCGTAGACGGTGTCAGATCACGGCTGGCTCGGAGGAGAAAGTGTGACCGACGCACCCGGAGACGGTGAGGAAGACGTTGAGCCGCTTGTTGTTGTGCACGGGCTGAATCTCGAACGTCGTGACATGTCGCGTCCGCTTGGCCATGGCCTTGCCGCCGATCGTCGCGCCCGTCAGCGTCGCGCCCGACGAGATGATGGCCGCGCCGCCTGCTCCTGCGAGGAAGCCCGACGTGCCCGAGACACCGACCGTGGCGAGTGCTGCGCCGAGACCTGCGCCGATGAAGGGGGCGAGGAGGCCCGCCGAGAGGCCGATGACAAGGCCACCGCCGACGGTTGCAGCGCCCATGAGCAGCAAACGCTTCTGCTTGTCCTTGAGTCGGCGACCCTCGAGGACCTCGTCGTGCTTCTTGTCCTTGACGGCCTCCTGGATCTCGAGCGCCTCTGTCAGGCGTCGCTCAAAGCGGACGACGTCCATCCAGTCGAGGCCGAGCTTCTCCGCCATGCGGCCGAGGAGGACGCGAGAACGCGCATCGTAGACAGAGTCGGCGATGAGCGCGAGGAAAAGGTCGCACAGGATCGTCCATCGGATGTCGAGCGTGACGGTCTTGTCGAGGCTCGTGAGCGTCTTGGAGACACCCGGGAGCGAGGAGGGGAGGGGGTCGAGGAAGTTGTCCGGTTGCCGCGATCCGGGTGAGGCGTCATCGTACGCGGGGGGTGCTGGAGATTTGGCTCGAGGCGTTGTAGGCTCGTCGGTGGAGAAGGAGGAAGAAGACGAGGAGGGGGGGATTTCGGAGGCGGAGTCGGGGACAGGTACAGGGGAGGGGTAGTCGGATTCGGGCGGCTTGGCCGTGTCGGCGAGAGAAGGTGACGAGGGTGAGTCGAGCGCAGCGCCAATGTCGCCGCCGTCGTCGTCGAGCGCATCGAACATGCTGCGCCCGCGCCTCGTCGGCGTTGTGGGCGACGACGGCGAAGCGGCGGCTCGAGGGGAGCGCGGCGAGCGCGGCGATGTCGGCGGAGAGGCAACCTCGCTTGTTCTCCGCTCGATTTCGCGCACCTGCCGGCGCACATACCCCAAGTCCTGCGCCTCATCCTCGTCGTCGTCGTCCCCGCCGAGCGCCATGTCACCCAAGCGGTCTTCGAGGTCCTGCGCGTCGGCGCCCACCTCTACCTCGCGTTCCCGCTCCGCTCTTACCTGCTCCTCGCGCTCGCGGCGCGCCTGCTCCGCACCACCGCGGCGAGACTGCTCTTCCCGGTCCCGCTCGTTCCGCTTCTCGTCCGCCTCGCGCCCGACCTCGGTTTCGAGCGCGATGTCGCCCTCGTGCGCGGCGAGCTCGGCTGCCTCGGGGTCGTACTCGGGGTTGTCGATGGTGTAGGTCGCGACGAGGGAAGGGACGAGGTCCTCGGCGGTGACGCCGTGCTCGGCGAGCTGCTCGATCATTCGTTGCTCTGCGGGTGCATCCTCGGAGAAGGGTCAGCAAGACGCGCAAACGAACGAGACGGCGCAAAGTGACGCGCACCTGCACTGTCGACCTCCATGTGGCGGTACAGGCGTCCCATGATCTTGAGAGCCCAGTTCTGGCAGCTCTCGCGCGCGGGCTCGAGCTCCTTGGCGCCCTTGGCGGCAAGTGCAAGCCCCTGCACCATCTCGCGTGCGACGAGGCGACACAGGCCGACGTAGGCGATGCGCTGGCCCTCGGTCAGGAGCGTCTTGGTCTGCTGCATCTGCGAGAGCGGCGTCATGCTCGTCTGCTCGTTGAACAGGTACTGCGTCCGCATCGAGATCTCATCCTCGTCCGGATCATCGTCGAGCTCGAGTCGGGTGTAGTCCATCTCCTCCATGTCGCCCTTTTCGCGCAGGCCTGCTGTCGCGCCCTCCTCTCCCGCCTCGACGACTCGGCCAGTCGCGTTCCCTGTCGTAGCTCCGCCCGCCATCGTCGCGTATCCGGAAGTCGCTGCATCGCTCGAGTCCGGCAAGCGTGTCGGCGCGGGCGCCGTTCGGCGGAGGTGACGCTTGCGCGAGTCGGGCCCGTCGTCTGCCGTCTCGGCGGCGTCGGCGTCAAAGAGCGACTTGGGCGCTTCAAGTTCGGCCGACCGCAATACGGGCATGTCCTGCCAGCCGTCATCGTCCCAGATGTCGGACGACATTGCGCCTGCCTGCGGAGCACAATGAGGGAGCGGGGTGAGCACACGAGCAGCCTCGGGGATGCACGCGGGGGCCGCGGGGGAGACGAAGGAAGCGCGCGCGCACCTGGCCCTGTATGTCCACGTTGTCGGTGAGCTTGTAGGCCGGACGTGAGCCGCCTCGAGCTGCTGGTCACGCGTGACAGCTCGGGGTCGAACGCGTCGGAGCCGGTGGGGAGGCAAGGGGCAAGTGGTGCGTGGTGACGGGCGCTTGTCGGGCGGATGTGCGTGGTTGTTCGCGCAGTCAGAGGGTGCGGCAGGAAGCAGCGCACGCCTGCCGGGCGTGACGAGGTCGAGGGAACGCACCTCGACGCCTCGCGGCCGCCCTCTCTTTCCCTCCTGCGCCTCACTCGACGCGCTGCTGGATGTGACCAGCTCGCGAAGGAGCTCGCTTTGTACTTTCGCGGACTCGTCGTGCGGCTCTCCTTCCGGGCTGTGCTTCCGCTCCATTTGCTTCGCCGCGGCGCATTCAAGTGCAGGGCCGGGCGTTCGTAGGTCTGAGTTCTGCGCAGGTGCAGGTCTGTCGTCTGCGCAAGCTTAAAAACGCAGACTCGGAGACACTTCGAGGGACCCCGGCAGCAACGGCTTTTCCGTCCGCCTGGTTTCGTGCTCCTGGACCTCCTTTCCGGACTCGCCGGGCGTACGGCCGCTGGATTCGAAGCACGTCCGTCCGCGCCGCTCTCGTTCCTAATTCCTTCTCTCCCTCTTCCCTTTCCTCTCTCCCCCCCCCCCCCCCCCCCCCCCCCCCCCCCCCCCCCCCCCCCCCCCCCCCCCCCCCCC